>OY748295.1:8960926-8986365 GCA_963556515.1 Nudaria mundana | reverse complement strand
GGTTGTTTGTATAAATAACATCTGTAAAGCAGCAACTAAAATATAAAATGATAACAAAATAATTACATCTCCTAGACATAAAATAACGTAAACCTCCTAAACTACTACTTATATAGTTGATGGTTTCGATTCGATCGAAATGTATAGTAAATAAATAAATAAATAAATATGTTAGGACAATCCACACAACGCCATCTAGTCTCAAATTAAGCAGAGCTTGTGATATGAGTACTAGATAAACTGATATAAATACTTATATACATTTTTTTTTGTAAATACATACATATTATACATAGGAAATATCCAGACTTCGGTACAAACGTATGTGTCATCACACAAAGTTTGTCCCGACCGGGAATCGAACCCGAGACTCCGGTGTCGAAAGCGGATACACTACCGACCTCGCCACCGAAGCAGTCTAAATAGCAGAAGAAGTGATACATGATAAACAAACACTGTTTCACTTTTATTTAATATACAGGTATGTATTACTTTAGTACTTTTTATTTATTTATAATATCTATTTTATACATAATATTTTCGTGATCTATCTTACAGGATTGAATATCTAATAGAGTCAACATTGAATAAAGCTTATGAATATAGAACTAGAACGCGATAAAAATAATCATATACCAACATGATTATTTCCAAGTAACTCCTACATAATATTTACAATAATGATTACCTATTATTTACTGTTGTTTGCTTTGAAGTGAACCCAGATGTTTGTAAATAGTTTTCATAAAAGTAAAATATACATAAAACTATTTACAAATATCCGAGTTCCCTTAATATATGAGGTTGTTTATTCGGACATGATGTCTTAACTTGCAAACATCCGCAGGAGATGACTTGGAAGAGGCCTCGTTTTATTTGCGTCCCATTCCACTTTAACTTTGGCAATGGGCAATTTTGTTTGCGCACAAATTTCAACAATAGCAACATTGCACTACAACATACTGATATTTTAGATTCCATGTTGTTTTACTTAACTTTATATACTTTTCTATCCTTTAACGACGTCACACAAGGGGTACACACCCGAATAGTAAACGCCTTTATGTTACCCAGATAGACGGGTTTATTATACCGACATTTCGTCGGTCCTGTTATCCCACGTACAGAGCACAGATCGCTGCGGTACGTCCTATGTAATAGGGGGCGAGCCTGGATAGCCGTTATCAGGCTCTAGGTTTATTTGTCAGACCCTGGTCAGTCTATCGGCAGGCTATTCACTTGCACATGTGGCTACTTTGGCTTTAATTAAATGTTAAGATGGCCCCTTCCTTAGCTCTCACATTTTTTTGATAAGCAATGGAATTATCTGAAGGAAAAAAAATATACGTGATTGATATATTATAGTATGTATAATCGTTATTTATAAACATAATCTTATTTTAAAGTGGGGTCTGGATTAAAACGCCAACGATATAAAAGAGAACCGTTTTAATAAGCTGAAAACAAAGTTTTGATATTAAAATTTCTTCGCAACGCCACGCCAGTTTATTTCTGAGATTACCGCCCGGAAGGAAGAAAAAGTTTGAGGGCAACCGGTATCTCTACGGCCATTGCAACTGCTAACCACAGGTAAAAGTTTCAAACTACTACATCTCATTTTTTATAACAGCCTTATTTTTTTCTTATATTTAGATATTTAGAAGCTGCGAGTAAAACTTCGGTTAAAATAGTAGCTTGCTTAGTAAAAGGTCTTAAGCTTGACATGTGCACACTGTTAAAAATTATGTAATTTTACATTCAAAAAAATTACATAAACATGTAGAATGTACCGAAAATAGGTGTGAAAGTAAATGAAATTGTGAAAAAATTTGATTAAAATTTCATACTTTTACGTAATTTTCGCTTATTTTTATGTAATTCTATGTAATTCTACATATTTTTATGTAAAATAACATAACAACTGGCTGGAAGCTGGCATGTTATATTTTTAACTACACAGCATGAAATCTTCGCAGAATAATTATTAATCCTTGAATATATGGTTATGTTAGCCTGCCTTGCCACCCTATTGGTGCTATCCATAATGCCGCAGATTCGCTTATCAGAGCTATGAAGTACACAACCAATCTTATCTGCTAATTGTTCAGTAATAAAAGAAGGCTGTGAACCGCTATCTAGCAAAGCTCTTGCTTGAATTACTGAGCCATCACGACTCCTCAAGTGGACCACAGCAGTAGGCAGAAGCACATCCTTATCCCAGGTGGTGTTAGCAGTAGCCACAATATTATGGGCACCTTCAATTTCATTAGCTGTTGCATGCACCATCTTGCTCGGCTTAGCAAGCGCATTGTAAATAAAATAAAATAAAATAAAATAACGTTTATTATCTTTGAAATTTTCAGAAAATTATTTAGATTCGTCAGAAGTTGGTGTGACTAGCGGCAGCGGTAGTGGTAACACCGACACCAACACCAACACCAACTACAACACCAACTTATAACGTCTTATAGCGTTAGCGTTAGCGGTAGCGGTAGCGTAACACCAACAACAACGCTAACGCTAACGCCAACACCAACTAACGCTAACGCCCACGCCAACAAACGTTGTATACATTCTGTAAAATTACATCATATTTGTGTAAAATTTTAGTTATATCATTTTACAAATTCACGAATACATAGTTGTTATGTAAAATTACATGTCAAGTATTTTTACATAAATCTAATGTACTATACCTTATGTAAAATTACATCTTCATTATGTTGGATCATGATTCTATTTATCCGTTATGACATGTATATACTACCTATGAACATTGACAAAACGAAAATAAAACGGCCAAGTGCGTGTCGGGCCACGCATAGAATAGGGTTCCGTAGTCACACATAATAACCTCATAACTCCTGATCTAACAGAGTTATCGGCTCCGTTATAGTTTTCTTTGAAACTTCATTACATGGACTACCATCACAAATATTTTCAGCTTTTTCGAGCCCGCCGTTTAAATTTTAGAGGGAGGGGGGGGCGCTCTGTTTTACTAAAAAATTAGCTTTTAAGTTGAATTTCTCGAAACGAATACTTGAATCAAAAAATCGCGTTAGCCTCTGAATGTTTTTAAAAGATCTATCTAATGGCGGCACCACACATCGGAGTAGACGTACGAAAAAAAATCAAATCCTGGTTACTTTCAGAGGTTTGTTTTTCATAATTTTCTTTTAGCACTTTGTCAACGTAGAAACTACACATATCCATGCCAAGTTTTATGTTTCTAGCACTCACCGTTTAGGAGGAAAGCCGAAGACAGTCGGATGGACGGACATGACGAAACTATCAGGGTTCCGAGATTTTTCCCCGAGATTTATTTTAACCCTAAAAAGGAGTATGCCAAGATCGTAGCAAATGGAAGGTAGCGATAGCGGTAACGACGCTATCGCCAACGCCAACGCTATCACTACCGCTATCGCCAACCCCAACGCCAACGCCAACGCCAACGCCAACGCCAACGCCAACGCCAACGCCAACGCCAACACCAACGCCAACGCCAACGCCAAAGCCAAAGCCAACGCCAACGCCAACGCCAAAGCCAACACCAACAGATTTTTACAGTTTAGATTTGGTAGGTGAGATTGAGAATGTAGAAGTTTCGGACTCTTATGTATGTACCCCGGAACAGTGCGATTCGTACTTAATTAACGCCGGGGCTTCCCTCAGAATAATTCAACTGAACATTAGAAGTATCTCGCGTAATTTTGACCAATTTGAAACTTCCAGAACTAGAATTAAAATTCCAGTGAACATTGTTGTATTGATCGCTGCGATCGCCAACACCAACACAAACTTATAACATCTTTTGTCGTTGGCTTTGGCGTTGGCGTTGGCGTTGGTATGCGCGTTGGTGTTGGCGCTGCCACTACCGCTGCCGCTACCGCTGCCACTACCGCTGCCGCTACCGCTATCGCTACCGCTATCGCTACCGCTATCGCTATCGCTACCGCTACCGCTATCGCTACCGCTATCGCTACCGCCATCGCCAACGCCAACGCCAACGGTTGGTGTTGGTGTCGGTGTCGGTGTCGGTGTCGGTGTCGGTGTCGGTGTCGGTGTCGGTGTCGGTGTCGGTGTCGGTGTCGGTGTCGGTGTCGGTGTCGGTGTCGGTGTCGGTGTCGGTGTCGCTGTCGGTGTCGGTGTCGGTGTCGGTGTCGGTGTCGGTGTCGGTGTCGGTGTCGGTGTTGGTGTTATGTTTGTGTTTGTGTTCGCTATCGCTACCGCTATCGCCAACGCCAACGCCAACGACAACGCCGTAGCGGTAGCGGTACCGCTATAGCAGTAGCGATAGCGGTAGCGGTAGATATAGCGGTAGCAGTAGCGATAGCGGTAGTGACAGCGACAGCGGTAGCGGTAGTAGTAGCGGCAGTGGTAGTGGTAACACCAACAACAACACCAACACCAGCTACAACACCAACTTATAACGTCTTATAGCGTTAGCGTTAGCGGTAGCGGTAGCGTAACACCAACAACAACGCCAACGCTAACGCCAACACCAACTTACGCTAACGCCCACGTCAACAAACGTTGTATACATTCTGTAAAATTACATCATATAAATTCTGTAAAATTTTAGTTATATCATTTTACAAATTCACGAATACATAGTTGTTATGTAAAATTACATGTCAAATATTTTTACATAAATCTAATGTACTATACCTTATGTAAAATTACATCTTCATTATGTTGGATCATGATTCTATTTATCCGTTATGACATGTATATACTACCTATGAACATTGACAAAACGAAAATAAAACGGCCAAGTGCGTGTCGGGCCACGCATAGAATAGGGTTCCGTAGTCACACATAATAACCTCATAACTCCTGATCTAACAGAGTTATCGGCTCCGTTATAGTTTTCTTTGAAACTTCATTACATGGACTACCATCACAAATATTTTCAGCTTTTTCGAGCCCGCCGTTTAAATTTTAGAGGGAGGGGGGGGCGCTCTGTTTTACTAAAAAATTAGCTTTTAAGTTGAATTTCTCGAAACGAATACTTGAATCAAAAAATCGCGTTAGCCTCTGAATGTTTTTAAAAGATCTATCTAATGGCGGCACCACACATCAGAGTAGACGTACGAAAAAAAATCAAATCCTGGTTACTTTCAGAGGGTTGTTTTTCATAATTGTCTTTTAGCACTTTGTCAACGTAGAAACTACACATATCCATGCCAAGTTTTATGTTTCTAGCACTCACCGTTTAGGAGGAAAGCCGAAGACAGTCGGATGGACGGACATGACGAAACTATCAGGGTTCCGAGATTTTTCCCCGAGATTTATTTTAACCCTAAAAAGGAGTATGCCAAGATCGTAGCAAATGGAAGGTAGCGATAGCGGTAACGATAGCGGTAGCAATAGCGATTACCGCTATCGCTACCGCTATAGCTACCGCTATCGCCAACGCCAACACAAACTTATAACATCTTTTGTCGTTGGCGTTGGCGTTGGCGTTGGCGTTGGTGTTGGCGTTGGCGTTGGCGTTGGCGTTGGCGTTGGCGTTGGCGTTGGCGTTGGCGTTGGCGTTGGTGAATTGTGTTCGCTATCGCTACCGCTATCGCCAACGCCAACGCCAACGACAACGCCGTAGCGGTAGCGGTACCGCTATAGCAGTAGCGATAGCGGTAGCGGTAGAGATAGCGGTAGCAGTAGCGATAGCGGTAGCGATAGCGGTAGTGACAGCGTCAGCGGTAGCGGTAGTAGTAGCGGCAGTGGTAGTGGTAACACCAACAACAACACCAACACCAACTACAACACCAACTTATAACGTCTTATAGCGTTAGCGTTAGCGGTAGCGGTAGCGTAACACCAACAACAACGCCAATGCTAACGCCAACACCAACTTACGCTAACGCCCACGTCAACAAACGTTGTATACATTCTGTAAAATTACATCATATAAATTCTGTAAAATTTTAGTTATATCATTTTACAAATTCACGAATACATAGTTGTTATGTAAAATTACATGTCAAGTATTTTTACATAAATCTAATGTACTATACCTTATGTAAAATTACATCTTCATTATGTTGGATCATGATTCTATTTATCCGTTATGACATGTATATACTACCTATGAACATTGACAAAACGAAAATAAAACGGCCAAGTGCGTGTCGGGCCACGCATAGAATAGGGTTCCGTAGTCACACATAATAACCTCATAACTCCTGATCTAACAGAGTTATCGGCTCCGTTATAGTTTTCTTTGAAACTTCATTACATGGACTACCTTCTTTTAGCACTTTGTCAACGTAGAAACTACACATATCCATGCCAAGTTTTATGTTTCTAGCACTCACCGTTTAGGAGGAAAGCCGAAGACAGTCGGATGGACGGACATGACGAAACTATCAGGGTTCCGAGATTTTTCCCCGAGATTTATTTTAACCCTAAAAAGGAGTATGCCAAGATCGTAGCAAATGGAAGGTAGCGATAGCGGTAACGATAGCGGTAGCGATAGCGATTACCGCTATCGCTACCGCTATAGCTACCGCTATCGCCAATGCCAACGCCAACGCTATCACTACCGCTATCGCCAACCCCAACGCCAACGCCAACGCCAACGCCAACGCCAACGCCAACGCCAAAGCCAACACCAACAGATTTTTGACAGTTTAGATTTGGTAGGTGAGATTGAGAATGTAGAAGTTTCGGACTCTTATGTATGTACCCCGGAACAGTGCGATTCGTACTTAATTAACGCCGGGGCTTCCCTCAGAATAATTCAACTGAACATTAGAAGTATCTCGCGTAATTTTGACCAATTTGAAACTTCCAGAACTAGAATTAAAATTCCAGTGAACATTGTTGTATTGATCGCTGCGATCGCCAACACCAACACAAACTTATAACATCTTTTGTCGTTGGCTTTGGCGTTGGCGTTGGCGTTGGTATGCGCGTTGGTGTTGGCGCTGCCACTACCGCTGCCGCTACCGCTATCGCTACCGCTATCGCTACCGCTATCCCTACCGCTACCGCTATCGCAACCGCTATCGCCAACGCCACGTGTTGGTGTTGGTGTTGGTGTTGGTGTTGGTGTTGGTGTTGGTGTTGGTGTTGGTGTTGGTGTTGGTGTTGGTGTTGGTGTTGGTGTTGGTGTTGGCGGTGGCGGTGGCGTTGGCGTTGGCGTTGGCTTTGGTGTTGGTGTTGGTGTTGGTGTTGGTGTTGGTGTTGGTGTTGGTGTTGGTGTTATGTTTGTGTTTGTGTTTGTGTTCGCTATCGCTACCGCTATCGCCAACGCCAACGCCAACGACAACGCCGTAGCGGTAGCGATAGCGGTAGCGGTAGAGATAGCGGTAGCAGTAGCGATAGCGGTAGCGATAGCGGTAGTGACAGCGACAGCGGTAGCGGTAGTAGTAGCGGCAGCGGTAGTGGTAACACCAACACCAACACCAACACCAACTTATAACGTCTTATAGCGTTAGCGTTAGCGGTAGCGGTAGCGTAACACCAACAACAACGCCAACGCTAACGCCAACACCAACTAACGCTAACGCCCACGCCAACAAACGTTGTATACATTCTGTAAAATTACATCATATTTGTGTAAAATTTTAGTTATATCATTTTACAAATTCACGAATACATAGTTATGTAAAATTACATGTCAAGTATTTTTACATAAATCTAATGTACTATACCTTATGTAAAATTACATCTTCATTATGTTGGATCATGATTCTATTTATCCGTTATGACATGTATATACTACCTATGAACATTGACAAAACGAAAATAAAACAGCCAAGTGCGTGTCGGGCCACGCATAGAATAGGGTTCCGTAGTCACACATAATAACCTCATAACTCCTGATCTAACAGAGTTATCGGCTCCGTTATAGTTTTCTTTGAAACTTCATTACATGGACTACCTTCTTTTAGCACTTTGTCAACGTAGAAACTACACATATCCATGCCAAGTTTTATGTTTCTAGCACTCACCGTTTAGGAGGAAAGCCGAAGACAGTCGGATGGACGGACATGACGAAACTATCAGGGTTCCGAGATTTTTCCCCGAGATTTATTTTAACCCTAAAAAGGAGTATGCCAAGATCGTAGCAAATGGAAGGTAGCGATAGCGGTAACGATAGCGGTAGCGATAGCGATTACCGCTATCGCTACCGCTATAGCTACCGCTATCGCCAACGCCAACACAAACTTATAACATCTTTTGTCGTTGGCGTTGGCTTTGGCGTTGGTGTTGGCGTTGGCGTTGGCGTTGGCGTTGGCGTTGGCGTTGGTGAATTGTGTTCGCTATCGCTACCGCTATCGCCAACGCCAACGCTAACGACAACGCCGTAGCGGTAGCGGTACCGCTATAGCAGTAGCGATAGCGGTAGCGGTAGAGATAGCGGTAGCAGTAGCGATAGCGGTAGCGATAGCGGTAGTGACAGCGTCAGCGGTAGCGGTAGTAGTAGCGGCAGTGGTAGTGGTAACACCAACAACAACACCAACACCAACTTATAACGTCTTATAGCGTTAGCGTTAGCGGTAGCGGTAGCGTAACACCAACAACAACGCCAATGCTAACGCCAACACCAACTTACGCTAACGCCCACGTCAACAAACGTTGTATACATTCTGTAAAATTACATCATATAAATTCTGTAAAATTTTAGTTATATCATTTTACAAATTCACGAATACATAGTTGTTATGTAAAATTACATGTCAAGTATTTTTACATAAATCTAATGTACTATACCTTATGTAAAATTACATCTTCATTATGTTGGATCATGATTCTATTTATCCGTTATGACATGTATATACTACCTATGAACATTGACAAAACGAAAATAAAACGGCCAAGTGCGTGTCGGGCCACGCATAGAATAGGGTTCCGTAGTCACACATAATAACCTCATAACTCCTGATCTAACAGAGTTATCGGCTCCGTTATAGTTTTCTTTGAAACTTCATTACATGGACTACCTTCACAAATATTTTCAGATTTTTCGAGCCCGCCGTTTAAATTTTAGAGGGTGGGGGGGGCGCTCTGTTTTACTAAAAAATTAGCTTTTAAGTTGAATTTCTCGAAACGAATACTTGAATCAAAAAATCGCGTTAGCCTCTGAATGTTTTTAAAAGATCTATCTAATGGCGGCACCACACATCGGAGTAGACGTACGAAAAAAAATCAAATCCTGGTTACTTTCAGAGGTTTGTTTTTCATAATTTTCTTTTAGCACTTTGTCAACGTAGAAACTACACATATCCATGCCAAGTTTTATGTTTCTAGCACTCACCGTTTAGGAGGAAAGCCGAAGACAGTCGGATGGACGGACATGACGAAACTATCAGGGTTCCGAGATTTTTCCCCGAGATTTATTTTAACCCTAAAAAGGAGTATGCCAAGATCGTAGCAAATGGAAGGTAGCGATAGCGGTAACGATAGCGGTAGCGATAGCGATTACCGCTATCGCTAACCGCTATAGCTACCGCTATCGCCAACGCCAACGCCAACGCTATCACTACCGCTATCGCCAACCCCAACGCCAACGCCAACGCCAACGCCAACGCCAACGCCAACGCCAAAGCCAACACCAACAGATTTTTGACAGTTTAGATTTGGTAGGTGAGATTGAGAATGTAGAAGTTTCGGACTCTTATGTATGTACCCCGGAACAGTGCGATTCGTACTTAATTAACGCCGGGGCTTCCCTCAGAATAATTCAACTGAACATTAGAAGTATCTCGCGTAATTTTGACCAATTTGAAACTTCCAGTACTAGAATTAAAATTCCAGTGAACATTGTTGTATTGATCGCTGCGATCGCCAACACCAACACAAACTTATAACATCTTTTGTCGTTGGCTTTGGCGTTGGCGTTGGCGTTGGTATGCGCGTTGGTGTTGGCGCTGCCACTACCGCTGCCGCTACCGCTATCGCTACCGCTATCGCTACCGCTATCCCTACCGCTACCGCTATCGCAACCGCTATCGCAACCGCTATCGCAACCGCTATCGCCAACGCCACGTGTTGGTGTTGGTGTTGGTGTTGGTGTTGGTGTTGGTGTTGGTGTTGGTGTTGGTGTTGGTGTTGGTGTTGGTGTTGGTGTTGGTGTTGGTGTTGGTGTTGGTGTTGGTGTTGGTGTTGGTGTTGGTGTTGGTGTTGGTGTTGGTGTTGGTGTTGGTGTTGGTGTTGGTGTTGGTGTTGGTGTTGGTGTTGGTGTTGGTGTTGGTGTTGGTGTTCGTGTTCGTGTTCGTGTTCGTGTTCGTGTTCGTGTTCGTGTTCGTGTTCGTGTTCGTGTTCGTGTTCGTGTTCGTGTTCGTTCGCGTTAGCGGTAGCGGTAGCGGTAGCGTAACACCAACAACAACGCCAACGCTAACGCCAACACCAACTAACGCTAACGCCCACGCCAACAAACGTTGTATACATTCTGTAAAATTACATCATATTTGTGTAAAATTTTAGTTATATCATTTTACAAATTCACGAATACATAGTTGTTATGTAAAATTACATGTCAAGTATTTTTACATAAATCTAATGTACTATACCTTATGTAAAATTACATCTTCATTATGTTGGATCATGATTCTATTTATCCGTTATGACATGTATATACTATACTACCTATGAACATTGACAAAACGAAAATAAAACAGCCAAGTGCGTGTCGGGCCACGCATAGAATAGGGTTCCGTAGTCACACATAATAACCTCATAACTCCTGATCTAACAGAGTTATCGGCTCCGTTATAGTTTTCTTTGAAACTTCATTACATGGACTACCTTCACAAATATTTTCAGATTTTTCGAGCCCGCCGTTTAAATTTTAGAGGGAGGGGGGGGGGCGCTCTGTTTTACTAAAAAATTAGCTTTTAAGTTGAATTTCTCGAAACGAATACTTGAATCAAAAAATCGCGTTAGCCTCTGAATGTTTTTAAAAGATCTATCTAATGGCGGCACCATACATCGGAGTAGACGTACGAAAAAAAATCAAATCCTGGTTACTTTCAGAGGTTTGTTTTTCATAATTTTCTTTTAGCACTTTGTCAACGTAGAAACTACACATATCCATGCCAAGTTTTATGTTTCTAGCACTCACCGTTTAGGAGGAAAGCCGAAGACAGTCGGATGGACGGACATGACGAAACTATCAGGGTTCCGAGATTTTTCCCCGAGATTTATTTTAACCCTAAAAAGGAGTATGCCAAGATCGTAGCAAATGGAAGGTAGCGATAGCGGTAACGATAGCGGTAGCGATAGCGATTACCGCTATCGCTACCGCTATAGCTACCGCTATCGCCAACGCCAACGCCAACGCTATCACTACCGCTATCGCCAACCCCAACGCCAACGCCAACGCCAACGCCAACGCCAACGCCAACGCCAACGCCAACGCCAACGCCAACGCCAACGCCAACGCCAACGCCAACGCCAACACCAACGCCAACGCCAACGACAAAAGATGTTATAAGTTTGTGTTGGTGTTGGCGATCGCAGCGATCAATACAACAATGTTCACTGGAATTTTAATTCTAGTTAGTAAAATTACATCTTCATTATGTTGGATCATGATTCTATTTATCCGTTATGACATGTATATACTACCTATGAACATTGACAAAACGAAAATAAAACAGCCAAGTGCGTGTCGGGCCACCAACACCAACACCAACACCAACACCAACACCAACACCAACACCAACACCAACACCAACTACAACACCAACTTATAACGTCTTATAGCGTTAGCGTTAGCGGTAGCGGTAGCGTAACACCAACAACAACGCCAACGCTAACGCCAACACCAACTAACGCTAACGCCCACGCCAACAAACGTTGTATACATTCTGTAAAATAACATCATATTTGTGTAAAATTTTAGTTATATCATTTTACAAATTCACGAAAACATAGTTGTTATGTAAAATTACATGTCAAGTATTTTTACATAAATCTAATGTACTATACCTTATGTAAAATTACATCTTCATTATGTTGGATCATGATTCTATTTATCCGTTATGACATGTATATACTATACTACCTATGAACATTGACAAAACGAAAATAAAACAGCCAAGTGCGTGTCGGGCCACGCATAGAATAGGGTTCCGTAGTCACACATAATAACCTCATAACTCCTGATCTAACAGAGTTATCGGCTCCGTTATAGTTTTCTTTGAAACTTCATTACATGGACTACCTTCACAAATATTTTCAGATTTTTCGAGCCCGCCGTTTAAATTTTAGAGGGAGGGGGGGGGCGCTCTGTTTTACTAAAAAATTAGCTTTTAAGTTGAATTTCTCGAAACGAATACTTGAATCAAAAAATCGCGTTAGCCTCTGAATGTTTTTAAAAGATCTATCTAATGGCGGCACCACACATCGGAGTAGACGTACGAAAAAAAATCAAATCCTGGTTACTTTCAGAGGTTTGTTTTTCATAATTTTCTTTTAGCACTTTGTCAACGTAGAAACTACACATATCCATGCCAAGTTTTATGTTTCTAGCACTCACCGTTTAGGAGGAAAGCCGAAGACAGTCGGATGGACGGACATGACGAAACTATCAGGGTTCCGAGATTTTTCCCCGAGATTTATTTTAACCCTAAAAAGGAGTATGCCAAGATCGTAGCAAATGGAAGGTAGCGATAGCGGTAACGATAGCGGTAGCGATAGCGATTACCGCTATCGCTAACCGCTATAGCTACCGCTATCGCCAACGCCAACGCCAACGCTATCACTACCGCTATCGCCAACCCCAACGCCAACGCCAACGCCAACGCCAACGCCAAAGCCAACACCAACAGATTTTTGACAGTTTAGATTTGGTAGGTGAGATTGAGAATGTAGAAGTTTCGGACTCTTATGTATGTACCCCGGAACAGTGCGATTCGTACTTAATTAACGCCGGGGCTTCCCTCAGAATAATTCAACTGAACATTAGAAGTATCTCGCGTAATTTTGACCAATTTGAAACTTCCAGTACTAGAATTAAAATTCCAGTGAACATTGTTGTATTGATCGCTGCGATCGCCAACACCAACACAAACTTATAACATCTTTTGTCGTTGGCTTTGGCGTTGGCGTTGGCGTTGGTATGCGCGTTGGTGTTGGCGCTGCCACTACCGCTGCCGCTACCGCTATCGCTACCGCTATCGCTACCGCTATCCCTACCGCTACCGCTATCGCAACCGCTATCGCCAACGCCACGTGTTGGTGTTGGTGTTGGTGTTGGTGTTGGTGTTGGTGTTGGTGTTGGTGTTGGTGTTGGTGTTGGTGTTGGTGTTGGTGTTGGTGTTGGTGTTGGTGTTGGTGTTGGTGTTGGTGTTGGTGTTGGTGTTGGTGTTGGTGTTGGTGTTGGTGTTGGTGTTGGTGTTGGTGTTGGTGTTGGTGTTGGTGTTGGTGTTGGTGTTGGTGTTGGTGTTGGTGTTGGTGTTGGTGTTGGTGTTGGTGTTGGTGTTGGTGTTGGTGTTGGTGTTGGTGTTGGTGTTGGTGTTGGTGTTGGTGTTGGTGTTGGTGTTGGTGTTGGTGTTGGTGTTGGTGTTGGTGTTGGTGTTGGTGTTGGTGTTGGTGTTGGTGTTGGTGTTGGTGTTGGTGTTGGTGTTGGTGTTGGTGTTGGTGTTGGTGTTGGTGTTGGTGTTGGTGTTGGTGTTGGTGTTGGTGTTGGTGTTCGTGTTCGTGTTCGTGTTCGTGTTCGTGTTCGTGTTCGTGTTCGTGTTCGTGTTCGTGTTCGTGTTCGTGTTCGTGTTCGTGTTCGTGTTCGTGTTCGTGTTCGCGTTCGCGTTCGCGTTCGCGTTCGTGTTCGTGTTCGTGTTCGTGTTCGTGTTCGTGTTCGTGTTCGTGTTCGTGTTCGTGTTCGTTCGCGTTAGCGGTAGCGGTAGCGTAACACCAACAACAACGCCAACGCTAACGCCAACACCAACTAACGCTAACGCCCACGCCAACAAACGTTGTATACATTCTGTAAAATAACATCATATTTGTGTAAAATTTTAGTTATATCATTTTACAAATTCACGAAAACATAGTTGTTATGTAAAATTACATGTCAAGTATTTTTACATAAATCTAATGTACTATACCTTATGTAAAATTACATCTTCATTATGTTGGATCATGATTCTATTTATCCGTTATGACATGTATATACTATACTACCTATGAACATTGACAAAACGAAAATAAAACAGCCAAGTGCGTGTCGGGCCACGCATAGAATAGGGTTCCGTAGTCACACATAATAACCTCATAACTCCTGATCTAACAGAGTTATCGGCTCCGTTATAGTTTTCTTTGAAACTTCATTACATGGACTACCTTCACAAATATTTTCAGATTTTTCGAGCCCGCCGTTTAAATTTTAGAGGGAGGGGGGGGGGGCGCTCTGTTTTACTAAAAAATTAGCTTTTAAGTTGAATTTCTCGAAACGAATACTTGAATCAAAAAATCGCGTTAGCCTCTGAATGTTTTTAAAAGATCTATCTAATGGCGGCACCACACATCGGAGTAGACGTACCGCTATCGCCAACGCCAACGCCAACGCTATCACTACCGCTATCGCCAACCCCAACGCCAACGCCAACGCCAACGCCAACGCCAACGCCAACGCCAACGCCAACGCCAACACCAACGCCAACGCCAACGACAAAAGATGTTATAAGTTTGTGTTGGTGTTGGCGATCGCAGCGATCAATACAACAATGTTCACTGGAATTTTAATTCTATATAGTAAAATTACATCTTCATTATGTTGGATCATGATTCTATTTATCCGTTATGACATGTATATACTACCTATGAACATTGACAAAACGAAAATAAAACAGCCAAGTGCGTGTCGGGCCACCAACACCAACACCAACACCAACACCAACACCAACACCAACACCAACACCAACTACAACACCAACTTATAACGTCTTATAGCGTTAGCGTTAGCGGTAGCGGTAGCGTAACACCAACAACAACGCCAACGCTAACGCCAACACCAACTAACGCTAACGCCCACGCCAACAAACGTTGTATACATTCTGTAAAATAACATCATATTTGTGTAAAATTTTAGTTATATCATTTTACAAATTCACGAAAACATAGTTGTTATGTAAAATTACATGTCAAGTATTTTTACATAAATCTAATGTACTATACCTTATGTAAAATTACATCTTCATTATGTTGGATCATGATTCTATTTATCCGTTATGACATGTATATACTATACTACCTATGAACATTGACAAAACGAAAATAAAACAGCCAAGTGCGTGTCGGGCCACGCATAGAATAGGGTTCCGTAGTCACACATAATAACCTCATAACTCCTGATCTAACAGAGTTATCGGCTCCGTTATAGTTTTCTTTGAAACTTCATTACATGGACTACCTTCACAAATATTTTCAGATTTTTCGAGCCCGCCGTTTAAATTTTAGAGGGAGGGGGGGGGCGCTCTGTTTTACTAAAAAATTAGCTTTTAAGTTGAATTTCTCGAAACGAATACTTGAATCAAAAAATCGCGTTAGCCTCTGAATGTTTTTAAAAGATCTATCTAATGGCGGCACCACACATCGGAGTAGACGTACGAAAAAAAATCAAATCCTGGTTACTTTCAGAGGTTTGTTTTTCATAATTTTCTTTTAGCACTTTGTCAACGTAGAAACTACACATATCCATGCCAAGTTTTATGTTTCTAGCACTCACCGTTTAGGAGGAAAGCCGAAGACAGTCGGATGGACGGACATGACGAAACTATCAGGGTTCCGAGATTTTTCCCCGAGATTTATTTTAACCCTAAAAAGGAGTATGCCAAGATCGTAGCAAATGGAAGGTAGCGATAGCGGTAACGATAGCGGTAGCGATAGCGATTACCGCTATCGCTAACCGCTATAGCTACCGCTATCGCCAACGCCAACGCTATCACTACCGCTATCGCCAACCCCAACGCCAACGCCAACGCCAATGCCAACGCCAACGCCAACGCCAACGCCAACGCCAAAGCCAACACCAACAGATTTTTGACAGTTTAGATTTGGTAGGTGAGATTGAGAATGTAGAAGTTTCGGACTCTTATGTATGTACCCCGGAACAGTGCGATTCGTACTTAATTAACGCCGGGGCTTCCCTCAGAATAATTCAACTGAACATTAGAAGTATCTCGCGTAATTTTGACCAATTTGAAACTTCCAGTACTAGAATTAAAATTCCAGTGAACATTGTTGTATTGATCGCTGCGATCGCCAACACCAACACAAACTTATAACATCTTTTGTCGTTGGCTTTGGCGTTGGCGTTGGCGTTGGTATGCGCGTTGGTGTTGGCGCTGCCACTACCGCTGCCGCTACCGCTATCCCTACCGCTACCGCTATCGCAACCGCTATCGCCAACGCCACGTGTTGGTGTTGGTGTTGGTGTTGGTGTTGGTGTTGGTGTTGGTGTTGGTGTTGGTGTTGGTGTTGGTGTTGGTGTTGGTGTTGGTGTTGGTGTTGGTGTTGGTGTTGGTGTTGGTGTTGGTGTTGGGGTTGGGGTTGGTGTTGGTGTTGGTGTTGGTGTTGGTGTTGGTGTTGGTGTTGGTGTTGGTGTTGGTGTTGGTGTTGGTGTTGGTGTTGGTGTTGGTGTTGGTGTTGGTGTTGGTGTTGGTGTTGGTGTTGGTGTTGGTGTTGGTGTTGGTGTTGGTGTTGGTGTTGGTGTTGGTGTTGGTGTTGGTGTTGGTGTTGGTGTTGGTGTTGGTGTTGGTGTTGGTGTTGGTGTTCGTGTTCGTGTTCGTGTTCGTGTTCGTGTTCGTGTTCGTGTTCGTGTTCGTGTTCGTGTTCGTTCGCGTTAGCGGTAGCGGTAGCGTAACACCAACAACAACGCCAACGCTAACGCCAACACCAACTAACGCTAACGCCCACGCCAACAAACGTTGTATACATTCTGTAAAATTACATCATATTTGTGTAAAATTTTAGTTATATCATTTTACAAATTCACGAATACATAGTTGTTATGTAAAATTACATGTCAAGTATTTTTACATAAATCTAATGTACTATACCTTATGTAAAATTACATCTTCATTATGTTGGATCATGATTCTATTTATCCGTTATGACATGTATATACTATACTACCTATGAACATTGACAAAACGAAAATAAAACAGCCAAGTGCGTGTCGGGCCACGCATAGAATAGGGTTCCGTAGTCACACATAATAACCTCATAACTCCTGATCTAACAGAGTTATCGGCTCCGTTATAGTTTTCTTTGAAACTTCATTACATGGACTACCTTCACAAATATTTTCAGATTTTTCGAGCCCGCCGTTTAAATTTTAGAGGGAGGGGGGGGGGCGCTCTGTTTTACTAAAAAAATAGCTTTTAAGTTGAATTTCTCGAAACGAATACTTGAATCAAAAAATCGCGTTAGCCTCTGAATGTTTTTAAAAGATCTATCTAATGGCGGCACCACACATCGGAGTAGACGTACGAAAAAAAATCAAATCCTGGTTACTTTCAGAGGTTTGTTTTTCATAATTTTCTTTTAGCACTTTGTCAACGTAGAAACTACACATATCCATGCCAAGTTTTATGTTTCTAGCACTCACCGTTTAGGAGGAAAGCCGAAGACAGTCGGATGGACGGACATGACGAAACTATCAGGGTTCCGAGATTTTTCCCCGAGATTTATTTTAACCCTAAAAAGGAGTATGCCAAGATCGTAGCAAATGGAAGGTAGCGATAGCGGTAACGATAGCGGTAGCGATAGCGATTACCGCTATCGCTACCGCTATAGCTACCGCTATCGCCAACGCCAACGCTATCACTACCGCTATCGCCAACCCCAACGCCAACGCCAACGCCAACGCCAACGCCAACGCCAACGCCAACGCCAACGCCAACGCCAACGCCAACGCCAACGCCAACGCCAACGCCAACGCCAACGCCAACACCAACGCCAACGCCAACGACAAAAGATGTTATAAGTTTGTGTTGGTGTTGGCGATCGCAGCGATCAATACAACAATGTTCACTGGAATTTTAATTCTAGTTAGTAAAATTACATCTTCATTATGTTGGATCATGATTCTATTTATCCGTTATGACATGTATATACTACCTATGAACATTGACAAAACGAAAATAAAACAGCCAAGTGCGTGTCGGGCCACCAACACCAACACCAACACCAACACCAACACCAACACCAACACCAACACCAACACCAACTACAACACCAACTTATAACGTCTTATAGCGTTAGCGTTAGCGGTAGCGGTAGCGTAACACCAACAACAACGCCAACGCTAACGCCAACACCAACTAACGCTAACGCCCACGCCAACAAACGTTGTATACATTCTGTAAAATAACATCATATTTGTGTATAATTTTAGTTATATCATTTTACAAATTCACGAAAACATAGTTGTTATGTAAAATTACATGTCAAGTATTTTTACATAAATCTAATGTACTATACCTTATGTAAAATTACATCTTCATTATGTTGGATCATGATTCTATTTATCCGTTATGACATGTATATACTATACTACCTATGAACATTGACAAAACGAAAATAAAACAGCCAAGTGCGTGTCGGGCCACGCATAGAATAGGGTTCCGTAGTCACACATAATAACCTCATAACTCCTGATCTAACAGAGTTATCGGCTCCGTTATAGTTTTCTTTGAAACTTCATTACATGGACTACCTTCACAAATATTTTCAGATTTTTCGAGCCCGCCGTTTAAATTTTAGAGGGAGGGGGGGGGCGCTCTGTTTTACTAAAAAATTAGCTTTTAAGTTGAATTTCTCGAAACGAATACTTGAATCAAAAAATCGCGTTAGCCTCTGAATGTTTTTAAAAGATCTATCTAATGGCGGCACCACACATCGGAGTAGACGTACGAAAAAAAATCAAATCCTGGTTACTTTCAGAGGTTTGTTTTTCATAATTTTCTTTTAGCACTTTGTCAACGTAGAAACTACACATATCCATGCCAAGTTTTATGTTTCTAGCACTCACCGTTTAGGAGGAAAGCCGAAGACAGTCGGATGGACGGACATGACGAAACTATCAGGGTTCCGAGATTTTTCCCCGAGATTTATTTTAACCCTAAAAAGGAGTATGCCAAGATCGTAGCAAATGGAAGGTAGCGATAGCGGTAACGATAGCGGTAGCGATAGCGATTACCGCTATCGCTAACCGCTATAGCTACCGCTATCGCCAACGCCAACGCCAACGCTATCACTACCGCTATCGCCAACCCCAACGCCAACGCCAACGCCAACGCCAACGCCAACGCCAAAGCCAACACCAACAGATTTTTGACAGTTTAGATTTGGTAGGTGAGATTGAGAATGTAGAAGTTTCGGACTCTTATGTATGTACCCCGGAACAGTGCGATTCGTACTTAATTAACGCCGGGGCTTCCCTCAGAATAATTCAACTGAACATTAGAAGTATCTCGCGTAATTTTGACCAATTTGAAACTTCCAGTACTAGAATTAAAATTCCAGTGAACATTGTTGTATTGATCGCTGCGATCGCCAACACCAACACAAACTTATAACATCTTTTGTCGTTGGCTTTGGCGTTGGCGTTGGCGTTGGTATGCGCGTTGGTGTTGGCGCTGCCACTACCGCTGCCGCTACCGCTATCGCTACCGCTATCGCTACCGCTATCCCTACCGCTACCGCTATCGCAACCGCTATCGCCAACGCCACGTGTTGGTGTTGGTGTTGGTGTTGGTGTTGGTGTTGGTGTTGGTGTTGGTGTTGGTGTTGGTGTTGGTGTTGGTGTTGGTGTTGGTGTTGGTGTTGGTGTTGGTGTTGGTGTTGGTGTTGGTGTTGGTGTTGGTGTTGGTGTTGGTGTTGGTGTTGGTGTTGGTGTTGGTGTTGGTGTTGGTGTTGGTGTTGGTGTTGGTGTTGGTGTTGGTGTTGGTGTTGGTGTTGGTGTTGGTGTTGGTGTTGGTGTTGGTGTTGGTGTTGGTGTTGGTGTTGGTGTTGGTGTTGGTGTTCGTGTTCGTGTTCGTGTTCGTGTTCGTGTTCGTGTTGGTGTTCGTGTTCGTGTTCGTGTTCGTGTTCGTGTTCGTGTTCGTGTTCGTGTTCGTGTTCGTGTTCGTGTTCGTGTTCGTGTTCGTGTTCGTGTTCGTGTTCGTGTTCGTGTTCGTGTTCGTTCGCGTTAGCGGTAGCGGTAGCGTAACACCAACAACAACGCCAACGCTAACGCCAACACCAACTAACGCTAACGCCCACGCCAACAAACGTTGTATACATTCTGTAAAATAACATCATATTTGTGTAAAATTTTAGTTATATCATTTTACAAATTCACGAAAACATAGTTGTTATGTAAAATTACATGTCAAGTATTTTTACATAAATCTAATGTACTATACCTTATGTAAAATTACATCTTCATTATGTTGGATCATGATTCTATTTATCCGTTATGACATGTATATACTATACTACCTATGAACATTGACAAAACGAAAATAAAACAGCCAAGTGCGTGTCGGGCCACGCATAGAATAGGGTTCCGTAGTCACACATAATAACCTCATAACTCCTGATCTAACAGAGTTATCGGCTCCGTTATAGTTTTCTTTGAAACTTCATTACATGGACTACCTTCACAAATATTTTCAGATTTTTCGAGCCCGCCGTTTAAATTTTAGAGGGAGGGGGGGGGCGCTCTGTTTTACTAAAAAATTAGCTTTTAAGTTGAATTTCTCGAAACGAATACTTGAATCAAAAAATCGCGTTAGCCTCTGAATGTTTTTAAAAGATCTATCTAATGGCGGCACCACACATCGGAGTAGACGTACGAAAAAAAATCAAATCCTGGTTACTTTCAGAGGTTTGTTTTTCATAATTTTCTTTTAGCACTTTGTCAACGTAGAAACTACACATATCCATGCCAAGTTTTATGTTTCTAGCACTCACCGTTTAGGAGGAAAGCCGAAGACAGTCGGATGGACGGACATGACGAAACTATCAGGGTTCCGAGATTTTTCCCCGAGATTTATTTTAACCCTAAAAAGGAGTATGCCAAGATCGTAGCAAATGGAAGGTAGCGATAGCGGTAACGATAGCGGTAGCGATAGCGATTACCGCTATCGCTAACCGCTATAGCTACCGCTATCGCCAACGCCAACGCTATCACTACCGCTATCGCCAACCCCAACGCCAACGCCAACGCCAACGCCAACGCCAACGCCAACGCCAACGCCAACGCCAAAGCCAACACCAACAGATTTTTGACAGTTTAGATTTGGTAGGTGAGATTGAGAATGTAGAAGTTTCGGACTCTTATGTATGTACCCCGGAACAGTGCGATTCGTACTTAATTAACGCCGGGGCTTCCCTCAGAATAATTCAACTGAACATTAGAAGTATCTCGCGTAATTTTGACCAATTTGAAACTTCCAGTACTAGAATTAAAATTCCAGTGAACATTGTTGTATTGATCGCTGCGATCGCCAACACCAACACAAACTTATAACATCTTTTGTCGTTGGCTTTGGCGTTGGCGTTGGCGTTGGTATGCGCGTTGGTGTTGGCGCTGCCACTACCGCTGCCGCTACCGCTATCCCTACCGCTACCGCTATCGCAACCGCTATCGCCAACGCCACGTGTTGGTGTTGGTGTTGGTGTTGGTGTTGGTGTTGGTGTTGGTGTTGGTGTTGGTGTTGGTGTTGGTGTTGGTGTTGGTGTTGGTGTTGGTGTTGGTGTTGGTGTTGGTGTTGGTGTTGGTGTTGGTGTTGGGGTTGGGGTTGGTGTTGGTGTTGGTGTTGGTGTTGGTGTTGGTGTTGGTGTTGGTGTTGGTGTTGGTGTTGGTGTTGGTGTTGGTGTTGGTGTTGGTGTTGGTGTTGGTGTTGGTGTTGGTGTTGGTGTTGGTGTTGGTGTTGGTGTTGGTGTTGGTGTTGGTGTTGGTGTTGGTGTTGGTGTTGGTGTTGGTGTTGGTGTTGGTGTTGGTGTTGGTGTTGGTGTTGGTGTTGGTGTTGGTGTTGGTGTTGGTGTTCGTGTTCGTGTTCGTGTTCGTGTTCGTGTTCGTGTTCGTGTTCGTGTTCGTGTTCGTGTTCGTGTTCGTTCGCGTTAGCGGTAGCGGTAGCGTAACACCAACAACAACGCCAACGCTAACGCCAACACCAACTAACGCTAACGCCCACGCCAACAAACGTTGTATACATTCTGTAAAATTACATCATATTTGTGTAAAATTTTAGTTATATCATTTTACAAATTCACGAATACATAGTTGTTATGTAAAATTACATGTCAAGTATTTTTACATAAATCTAATGTACTATACCTTATGTAAAATTACATCTTCATTATGTTGGATCATGATTCTATTTATCCGTTATGACATGTATATACTATACTACCTATGAACATTGACAAAACGAAAATAAAACAGCCAAGTGCGTGTCGGGCCACGCATAGAATAGGGTTCCGTAGTCACACATAATAACCTCATAACTCCTGATCTAACAGAGTTATCGGCTCCGTTATAGTTTTCTTTGAAACTTCATTACATGGACTACCTTCACAAATATTTTCAGATTTTTCGAGCCCGCCGTTTAAATTTTAGAGGGAGGGGGGGGGGCGCTCTGTTTTACTAAAAAATTAGCTTTTAAGTTGAATTTCTCGAAACGAATACTTGAATCAAAAAATCGCGTTAGCCTCTGAATGTTTTTAAAAGATCTATCTAATGGCGGCACCACACATCGGAGTAGACGTACGAAAAAAAATCAAATCCTGGTTACTTTCAGAGGTTTGTTTTTCATAATTTTCTTTTAGCACTTTGTCAACGTAGAAACTACACATATCCATGCCAAGTTTTATGTTTCTAGCACTCACCGTTTAGGAGGAAAGCCGAAGACAGTCGGATGGACGGACATGACGAAACTATCAGGGTTCCGAGATTTTTCCCCGAGATTTATTTTAACCCTAAAAAGGAGTATGCCAAGATCGTAGCAAATGGAAGGTAGCGATAGCGGTAACGATAGCGGTAGCGATAGCGATTACCGCTATCGCTACCGCTATAGCTACCGCTATCGCCAACGCCAACGCTATCACTACCGCTATCGCCAACCCCAACGCCAACGCCAACGCCAACGCCAACGCCAACGCCAACGCCAACGCCAACGCCAACGCCAACGCCAACGCCAACGCCAACGCCAACGCCAACGCCAACACCAACGCCAACGCCAACGACAAAAGATAGTTTGTGTTGGTGTTGGCGATCGCAGCGATCAATACAACAATGTTCACTGGAATTTTAATTCTAGTTAGTAAAATTACATCTTCATTATGTTGGATCATGATTCTATTTATCCGTTATGACATGTATATACTACCTATGAACATTGACAAAACGAAAATAAAACAGCCAAGTGCGTGTCGGGCCACCAACACCAACACCAACACCAACACCAACACCAACACCAACACCAACACCAACTACAACACCAACTTATAACGTCTTATAGCGTTAGCGTTAGCGGTAGCGGTAGCGTAACACCAACAACAACGCCAACGCTAACGCCAACACCAACTAACGCTAACGCCCACGCCAACAAACGTTGTATACATTCTGTAAAATAACATCATATTTGTGTATAATTTTAGTTATATCATTTTACAAATTCACGAAAACATAGTTGTTATGTAAAATTACATGTCAAGTATTTTTACATAAATCTAATGTACTATACCTTATGTAAAATTACATCTTCATTATGTTGGATCATGATTCTATTTATCCGTTATGACATGTATATACTATACTACCTATGAACATTGACAAAACGAAAATAAAACAGCCAAGTGCGTGTCGGGCCACGCATAGAATAGGGTTCCGTAGTCACACATAATAACCTCATAACTCCTGATCTAACAGAGTTATCGGCTCCGTTATAGTTTTCTTTGAAACTTCATTACATGGACTACCTTCACAAATATTTTCAGATTTTTCGAGCCCGCCGTTTAAATTTTAGAGGGAGGGGGGGGGCGCTCTGTTTTACTAAAAAATTAGCTTTTAAGTTGAATTTCTCGAAACGAATACTTGAATCAAAAAATCGCGTTAGCCTCTGAATGTTTTTAAAAGATCTATCTAATGGCGGCACCACACATCGGAGTAGACGTACGAAAAAAAATCAAATCCTGGTTACTTTCAGAGGTTTGTTTTTCATAATTTTCTTTTAGCACTTTGTCAACGTAGAAACTACACATATCCATGCCAAGTTTTATGTTTCTAGCACTCACCGTTTAGGAGGAAAGCCGAAGACAGTCGGATGGACGGACATGACGAAACTATCAGGGTTCCGAGATTTTTCCCCGAGATTTATTTTAACCCTAAAAAGGAGTATGCCAAGATCGTAGCAAATGGAAGGTAGCGATAGCGGTAACGATAGCGGTAGCGATAGCGATTACCGCTATCGCTAACCGCTATAGCTACCGCTATCGCCAACGCCAACGCCAACGCTATCACTACCGCTATCGCCAACCCCAACGCCAACGCCAACGCCAACGCCAACGCCAACGCCAAAGCCAACACCAACAGATTTTTGACAGTTTAGATTTGGTAGGTGAGATTGAGAATGTAGAAGTTTCGGACTCTTATGTATGTACCCCGGAACAGTGCGATTCGTACTTAATTAACGCCGGGGCTTCCCTCAGAATAATTCAACTGAACATTAGAAGTATCTCGCGTAATTTTGACCAATTTGAAACTTCCAGTACTAGAATTAAAATTCCAGTGAACATTGTTGTATTGATCGCTGCGATCGCCAACACCAACACAAACTTATAACATCTTTTGTCGTTGGCTTTGGCGTTGGCGTTGGCGTTGGTATGCGCGTTGGTGTTGGCGCTGCCACTACCGCTGCCGCTACCGCTATCGCTACCGCTATCGCTACCGCTATCGCTACCGCTATCCCTACCGCTACCGCTATCGCAACCGCTATCGCCAACGCCACGTGTTGGTGTTGGTGTTGGTGTTGGTGTTGGTGTTGGTGTTGGTGTTGGTGTTGGTGTTGGTGTTGGTGTTGGTGTTGGTGTTGGTGTTGGTGTTGGTGTTGGTGTTGGTGTTGGTGTTGGTGTTGGTGTTGGTGTTGGTGTTGGTGTTGGTGTTGGTGTTGGTGTTGGTGTTGGTGTTGGTGTTGGTGTTGGTGTTGGTGTTGGTGTTGGTGTTGGTGTTGGTGTTGGTGTTGGTGTTGGTGTTGGTGTTGGTGTTGGTGTTCGTGTTCGTGTTCGTGTTCGTGTTCGTGTTCGTGTTGGTGTTCGTGTTCGTGTTCGTGTTCGTGTTCGTGTTCGTGTTCGTGTTCGTGTTCGTGTTCGTGTTCGTGTTCGTGTTCGTGTTCGTGTTCGTGTTCGTGTTCGTGTTCGTTCGCGTTAGCGGTAGCGGTAGCGTAACACCAACAACAACGCCAACGCTAACGCCAACACCAACTAACGCTAACGCCCAC
>OY748295.1:8718842-8960726 GCA_963556515.1 Nudaria mundana | reverse complement strand
CAACTGAACATTAGAAGTATCTCGCGTAATTTTGACCAATTTGAAACTTCCAGTACTAGAATTAAAATTCCAGTGAACATTGTTGTATTGATCGCTGCGATCGCCAACACCAACACAAACTTATAACATCTTTTGTCGTTGGCTTTGGCGTTGGCGTTGGCGTTGGTATGCGCGTTGGTGTTGGCGCTGCCACTACCGCTGCCGCTACCGCTATCGCTACCGCTATCGCTACCGCTATCCCTACCGCTACCGCTATCGCAACCGCTATCGCCAACGCCACGTGTTGGTGTTGGTGTTGGTGTTGGTGTTGGTGTTGGTGTTGGTGTTGGTGTTGGTGTTGGTGTTGGTGTTGGTGTTGGTGTTGGTGTTGGTGTTGGTGTTGGTGTTGGTGTTGGTGTTGGTGTTGGTGTTGGTGTTGGTGTTGGTGTTGGTGTTGGTGTTGGTGTTGGTGTTGGTGTTGGTGTTGGTGTTGGTGTTGGTGTTGGTGTTGGTGTTGGTGTTGGTGTTGGTGTTGGTGTTGGTGTTGGTGTTGGTGTTGGTGTTGGTGTTGGTGTTGGTGTTGGTGTTGGTGTTGGTGTTGGTGTTGGTGTTGGTGTTGGTGTTGGTGTTGGTGTTGGTGTTGGTGTTGGTGTTGGTGTTGGTGTTGGTGTTGGTGTTGGTGTTGGTGTTGGTGTTGGTGTTGGTGTTGGTGTTGGTGTTGGTGTTGGTGTTGGTGTTGGTGTTGGTGTTGGTGTTGGTGTTGGTGTTGGTGTTGGTGTTGGTGTTGGTGTTGGTGTTGGTGTTGGTGTTGGTGTTGGTGTTGGTGTTGGTGTTCGTGTTCGTGTTCGTGTTCGTGTTCGTGTTCGTGTTCGTGTTCGTGTTCGTGTTCGTGTTCGTGTTCGTGTTCGTGTTCGTGTTCGTGTTCGTGTTCGTGTTCGTGTTCGTGTTCGTGTTCGTGTTCGTGTTCGCGTTCGCGTTCGTGTTCGTGTTCGTGTTCGTGTTCGTGTTCGTGGTCGTGTTCGTGTTCGTGTTCGTGTTCGTGTTCGTGTTCGTGTTCGTGTTCGTGTTCGTTCGCGTTAGCGGTAGCGGTAGCGTAACACCAACAACAACGCCAACGCTAACGCCAACACCAACTAACGCTAACGCCCACGCCAACAAACGTTGTATACATTCTGTAAAATAACATCATATTTGTGTAAAATTTTAGTTATATCATTTTACAAATTCACGAAAACATAGTTGTTATGTAAAATTACATGTCAAGTATTTTTACATAAATCTAATGTACTATACCTTATGTAAAATTACATCTTCATTATGTTGGATCATGATTCTATTTATCCGTTATGACATGTATATACTATACTACCTATGAACATTGACAAAACGAAAATAAAACAGCCAAGTGCGTGTCGGGCCACGCATAGAATAGGGTTCCGTAGTCACACATAATAACCTCATAACTCCTGATCTAACAGAGTTATCGGCTCCGTTATAGTTTTCTTTGAAACTTCATTACATGGACTACCTTCACAAATATTTTCAGATTTTTCGAGCCCGCCGTTTAAATTTTAGAGGGAGGGGGGGGGCGCTCTGTTTTACTAAAAAATTAGCTTTTAAGTTGAATTTCTCGAAACGAATACTTGAATCAAAAAATCGCGTTAGCCTCTGAATGTTTTTAAAAGATCTATCTAATGGCGGCACCACACATCGGAGTAGACGTACGAAAAAAAATCAAATCCTGGTTACTTTCAGAGGTTTGTTTTTCATAATTTTCTTTTAGCACTTTGTCAACGTAGAAACTACACATATCCATGCCAAGTTTTATGTTTCTAGCACTCACCGTTTAGGAGGAAAGCCGAAGACAGTCGGATGGACGGACATGACGAAACTATCAGGGTTCCGAGATTTTTCCCCGAGATTTATTTTAACCCTAAAAAGGAGTATGCCAAGATCGTAGCAAATGGAAGGTAGCGATAGCGGTAACGATAGCGGTAGCGATAGCGATTACCGCTATCGCTAACCGCTATAGCTACCGCTATCGCCAACGCCAACGCCAACGCTATCACTACCGCTATCGCCAACCCCAACGCCAACGCCAACGCCAACGCCAACGCCAACGCCAACGCCAACGCCAACGCCAACGCCAACGCCAACACCAACGCCAACGCCAACGACAAAAGATGTTATAAGTTTGTGTTGGTGTTGGCGATCGCAGCGATCAATACAACAATGTTCACTGGAATTTTAATTCTAGTTAGTAAAATTACATCTTCATTATGTTGGATCATGATTCTATTTATCCGTTATGACATGTATATACTACCTATGAACATTGACAAAACGAAAATAAAACAGCCAAGTGCGTGTCGGGCCACCAACACCAACACCAACACCAACACCAACACCAACACCAACACCAACTACAACACCAACTTATAACGTCTTATAGCGTTAGCGTTAGCGGTAGCGGTAGCGTAACACCAACAACAACGCCAACGCTAACGCCAACACCAACTAACGCTAACGCCCACGCCAACAAACGTTGTATACATTCTGTAAAATAACATCATATTTGTGTAAAATTTTAGTTATATCATTTTACAAATTCACGAAAACATAGTTGTTATGTAAAATTACATGTCAAGTATTTTTACATAAATCTAATGTACTATACCTTATGTAAAATTACATCTTCATTATGTTGGATCATGATTCTATTTATCCGTTATGACATGTATATACTATACTACCTATGAACATTGACAAAACGAAAATAAAACAGCCAAGTGCGTGTCGGGCCACGCATAGAATAGGGTTCCGTAGTCACACATAATAACCTCATAACTCCTGATCTAACAGAGTTATCGGCTCCGTTATAGTTTTCTTTGAAACTTCATTACATGGACTACCTTCACAAATATTTTCAGATTTTTCGAGCCCGCCGTTTAAATTTTAGAGGGAGGGGGGGGGCGCTCTGTTTTACTAAAAAATTAGCTTTTAAGTTGAATTTCTCGAAACGAATACTTGAATCAAAAAATCGCGTTAGCCTCTGAATGTTTTTAAAAGATCTATCTAATGGCGGCACCACACATCGGAGTAGACGTACGAAAAAAAATCAAATCCTGGTTACTTTCAGAGGTTTGTTTTTCATAATTTTCTTTTAGCACTTTGTCAACGTAGAAACTACACATATCCATGCCAAGTTTTATGTTTCTAGCACTCACCGTTTAGGAGGAAAGCCGAAGACAGTCGGATGGACGGACATGACGAAACTATCAGGGTTCCGAGATTTTTCCCCGAGATTTATTTTAACCCTAAAAAGGAGTATGCCAAGATCGTAGCAAATGGAAGGTAGCGATAGCGGTAACGATAGCGGTAGCGATAGCGATTACCGCTATCGCTAACCGCTATAGCTACCGCTATCGCCAACGCCAACGCTATCACTACCGCTATCGCCAACCCCAACGCCAACGCCAACGCCAACGCCAACGCCAACGCCAACGCCAACGCCAACGCCAAAGCCAACACCAACAGATTTTTGACAGTTTAGATTTGGTAGGTGAGATTGAGAATGTAGAAGTTTCGGACTCTTATGTATGTACCCCGGAACAGTGCGATTCGTACTTAATTAACGCCGGGGCTTCCCTCAGAATAATTCAACTGAACATTAGAAGTATCTCGCGTAATTTTGACCAATTTGAAACTTCCAGTACTAGAATTAAAATTCCAGTGAACATTGTTGTATTGATCGCTGCGATCGCCAACACCAACACAAACTTATAACATCTTTTGTCGTTGGCTTTGGCGTTGGCGTTGGCGTTGGTATGCGCGTTGGTGTTGGCGCTGCCACTACCGCTGCCGCTACCGCTATCCCTACCGCTACCGCTATCGCAACCGCTATCGCCAACGCCACGTGTTGGTGTTGGTGTTGGTGTTGGTGTTGGTGTTGGTGTTGGTGTTGGTGTTGGTGTTGGTGTTGGTGTTGGGGTTGGTGTTGGTGTTGGTGTTGGTGTTGGTGTTGGTGTTGGTGTTGGTGTTGGTGTTGGTGTTGGTGTTGGTGTTGGTGTTGGTGTTGGTGTTGGTGTTGGTGTTGGTGTTGGTGTTGGTGTTGGTGTTGGTGTTGGTGTTGGTGTTGGTGTTGGTGTTGGTGTTGGTGTTGGTGTTGGTGTTGGTGTTGGTGTTGGTGTTGGTGTTGGTGTTGGTGTTGGTGTTCGTGTTCGTGTTCGTGTTCGTGTTCGTGTTCGTGTTCGTGTTCGTGTTCGTGTTCGTGTTCGTGTTCGTGTTCGTGTTCGTTCGCGTTAGCGGTAGCGGTAGCGTAACACCAACAACAACGCCAACGCTAACGCCAACACCAACTAACGCTAACGCCCACGCCAACAAACGTTGTATACATTCTGTAAAATTACATCATATTTGTGTAAAATTTTAGTTATATCATTTTACAAATTCACGAATACATAGTTGTTATGTAAAATTACATGTCAAGTATTTTTACATAAATCTAATGTACTATACCTTATGTAAAATTACATCTTCATTATGTTGGATCATGATTCTATTTATCCGTTATGACATGTATATACTATACTACCTATGAACATTGACAAAACGAAAATAAAACAGCCAAGTGCGTGTCGGGCCACGCATAGAATAGGGTTCCGTAGTCACACATAATAACCTCATAACTCCTGATCTAACAGAGTTATCGGCTCCGTTATAGTTTTCTTTGAAACTTCATTACATGGACTACCTTCACAAATATTTTCAGATTTTTCGAGCCCGCCGTTTAAATTTTAGAGGGAGGGGGGGGGGCGCTCTGTTTTACTAAAAAATTAGCTTTTAAGTTGAATTTCTCGAAACGAATACTTGAATCAAAAAATCGCGTTAGCCTCTGAATGTTTTTAAAAGATCTATCTAATGGCGGCACCACACATCGGAGTAGACGTACGAAAAAAAATCAAATCCTGGTTACTTTCAGAGGTTTGTTTTTCATAATTTTCTTTTAGCACTTTGTCAACGTAGAAACTACACATATCCATGCCAAGTTTTATGTTTCTAGCACTCACCGTTTAGGAGGAAAGCCGAAGACAGTCGGATGGACGGACATGACGAAACTATCAGGGTTCCGAGATTTTTCCCCGAGATTTATTTTAACCCTAAAAAGGAGTATGCCAAGATCGTAGCAAATGGAAGGTAGCGATAGCGGTAACGATAGCGGTAGCGATAGCGATTACCGCTATCGCTACCGCTATAGCTACCGCTATCGCCAACGCCAACGCCAACGCTATCACTACCGCTATCGCCAACCCCAACGCCAACGCCAACGCCAACGCCAACGCCAACGCCAACGCCAACGCCAACGCCAACGCCAACGCCAACGCCAACGCCAACGCCAACGCCAACGCCAACGCCAACGCCAACGCCAACGCCAACGCCAACGCCAACGCCAACGCCAACGCCAACACCAACGCCAACGCCAACGACAAAAGATGTTATAAGTTTGTGTTGGTGTTGGCGATCGCAGCGATCAATACAACAATGTTCACTGGAATTTTAATTCTAGTTAGTAAAATTACATCTTCATTATGTTGGATCATGATTCTATTTATCCGTTATGACATGTATATACTACCTATGAACATTGACAAAACGAAAATAAAACAGCCAAGTGCGTGTCGGGCCACCAACACCAACACCAACACCAACACCAACACCAACACCAACACCAACTACAACACCAACTTATAACGTCTTATAGCGTTAGCGTTAGCGGTAGCGGTAGCGTAACACCAACAACAACGCCAACGCTAACGCCAACACCAACTAACGCTAACGCCCACGCCAACAAACGTTGTATACATTCTGTAAAATAACATCATATTTGTGTAAAATTTTAGTTATATCATTTTACAAATTCACGAAAACATAGTTGTTATGTAAAATTACATGTCAAGTATTTTTACATAAATCTAATGTACTATACCTTATGTAAAATTACATCTTCATTATGTTGGATCATGATTCTATTTATCCGTTATGACATGTATATACTATACTACCTATGAACATTGACAAAACGAAAATAAAACAGCCAAGTGCGTGTCGGGCCACGCATAGAATAGGGTTCCGTAGTCACACATAATAACCTCATAACTCCTGATCTAACAGAGTTATCGGCTCCGTTATAGTTTTCTTTGAAACTTCATTACATGGACTACCTTCACAAATATTTTCAGATTTTTCGAGCCCGCCGTTTAAATTTTAGAGGGAGGGGGGGGGCGCTCTGTTTTACTAAAAAATTAGCTTTTAAGTTGAATTTCTCGAAACGAATACTTGAATCAAAAAATCGCGTTAGCCTCTGAATGTTTTTAAAAGATCTATCTAATGGCGGCACCACACATCGGAGTAGACGTACGAAAAAAAATCAAATCCTGGTTACTTTCAGAGGTTTGTTTTTCATAATTTTCTTTTAGCACTTTGTCAACGTAGAAACTACACATATCCATGCCAAGTTTTATGTTTCTAGCACTCACCGTTTAGGAGGAAAGCCGAAGACAGTCGGATGGACGGACATGACGAAACTATCAGGGTTCCGAGATTTTTCCCCGAGATTTATTTTAACCCTAAAAAGGAGTATGCCAAGATCGTAGCAAATGGAAGGTAGCGATAGCGGTAACGATAGCGGTAGCGATAGCGATTACCGCTATCGCTAACCGCTATAGCTACCGCTATCGCCAACGCCAACGCTATCACTACCGCTATCGCCAACCCCAACGCCAACGCCAACGCCAACGCCAACGCCAACGCCAACGCCAACGCCAACGCCAAAGCCAACACCAACAGATTTTTGACAGTTTAGATTTGGTAGGTGAGATTGAGAATGTAGAAGTTTCGGACTCTTATGTATGTACCCCGGAACAGTGCGATTCGTACTTAATTAACGCCGGGGCTTCCCTCAGAATAATTCAACTGAACATTAGAAGTATCTCGCGTAATTTTGACCAATTTGAAACTTCCAGTACTAGAATTAAAATTCCAGTGAACATTGTTGTATTGATCGCTGCGATCGCCAACACCAACACAAACTTATAACATCTTTTGTCGTTGGCTTTGGCGTTGGCGTTGGCGTTGGTATGCGCGTTGGTGTTGGCGCTGCCACTACCGCTGCCGCTACCGCTATCCCTACCGCTACCGCTATCGCAACCGCTATCGCCAACGCCACGTGTTGGTGTTGGTGTTGGTGTTGGTGTTGGTGTTGGTGTTGGTGTTGGTGTTGGTGTTGGTGTTGGTGTTGGTGTTGGTGTTGGTGTTGGTGTTGGTGTTGGTGTTGGTGTTGGTGTTGGTGTTGGTGTTGGTGTTGGTGTTGGTGTTGGTGTTGGTGTTGGTGTTGGTGTTGGTGTTGGTGTTGGTGTTGGTGTTGGTGTTGGTGTTGGTGTTGGTGTTGGTGTTGGTGTTGGTGTTGGTGTTGGTGTTGGTGTTGGTGTTGGTGTTGGTGTTGGTGTTGGTGTTGGTGTTGGTGTTGGTGTTGGTGTTGGTGTTGGTGTTGGTGTTGGTGTTGGTGTTGGTGTTCGTGTTCGTGTTCGTGTTCGTGTTCGTGTTCGTGTTCGTGTTCGTGTTCGTGTTCGTGTTCGTGTTCGTGTTCGTGTTCGTGTTCGTTCGCGTTAGCGGTAGCGGTAGCGTAACACCAACAACAACGCCAACGCTAACGCCAACACCAACTAACGCTAACGCCCACGCCAACAAACGTTGTATACATTCTGTAAAATTACATCATATTTGTGTAAAATTTTAGTTATATCATTTTACAAATTCACGAATACATAGTTGTTATGTAAAATTACATGTCAAGTATTTTTACATAAATCTAATGTACTATACCTTATGTAAAATTACATCTTCATTATGTTGGATCATGATTCTATTTATCCGTTATGACATGTATATACTATACTACCTATGAACATTGACAAAACGAAAATAAAACAGCCAAGTGCGTGTCGGGCCACGCATAGAATAGGGTTCCGTAGTCACACATAATAACCTCATAACTCCTGATCTAACAGAGTTATCGGCTCCGTTATAGTTTTCTTTGAAACTTCATTACATGGACTACCTTCACAAATATTTTCAGATTTTTCGAGCCCGCCGTTTAAATTTTAGAGGGAGGGGGGGGGGGGGCGCTCTGTTTTACTAAAAAATTAGCTTTTAAGTTGAATTTCTCGAAACGAATACTTGAATCAAAAAATCGCGTTAGCCTCTGAATGTTTTTAAAAGATCTATCTAATGGCGGCACCACACATCGGAGTAGACGTACGAAAAAAAATCAAATCCTGGTTACTTTCAGAGGTTTGTTTTTCATAATTTTCTTTTAGCACTTTGTCAACGTAGAAACTACACATATCCATGCCAAGTTTTATGTTTCTAGCACTCACCGTTTAGGAGGAAAGCCGAAGACAGTCGGATGGACGGACATGACGAAACTATCAGGGTTCCGAGATTTTTCCCCGAGATTTATTTTAACCCTAAAAAGGAGTATGCCAAGATCGTAGCAAATGGAAGGTAGCGATAGCGGTAACGATAGCGGTAGCGATAGCGATTACCGCTATCGCTACCGCTATAGCTACCGCTATCGCCAACGCCAACGCCAACGCTATCACTACCGCTATCGCCAACCCCAACGCCAACGCCAACGCCAACGCCAACGCCAACGCCAACGCCAACGCCAACGCCAACGCCAACGCCAACGCCAACGCCAACGCCAACGCCAACGCCAACGCCAACGCCAACGCCAACGCCAACGCCAACGCCAACGCCAACACCAACGCCAACGCCAACGACAAAAGATGTTATAAGTTTGTGTTGGTGTTGGCGATCGCAGCGATCAATACAACAATGTTCACTGGAATTTTAATTCTAGTTAGTAAAATTACATCTTCATTATGTTGGATCATGATTCTATTTATCCGTTATGACATGTATATACTACCTATGAACATTGACAAAACGAAAATAAAACAGCCAAGTGCGTGTCGGGCCACCAACACCAACACCAACACCAACACCAACACCAACACCAACACCAACTACAACACCAACTTATAACGTCTTATAGCGTTAGCGTTAGCGGTAGCGGTAGCGTAACACCAACAACAACGCCAACGCTAACGCCAACACCAACTAACGCTAACGCCCACGCCAACAAACGTTGTATACATTCTGTAAAATAACATCATATTTGTGTAAAATTTTAGTTATATCATTTTACAAATTCACGAAAACATAGTTGTTATGTAAAATTACATGTCAAGTATTTTTACATAAATCTAATGTACTATACCTTATGTAAAATTACATCTTCATTATGTTGGATCATGATTCTATTTATCCGTTATGACATGTATATACTATACTACCTATGAACATTGACAAAACGAAAATAAAACAGCCAAGTGCGTGTCGGGCCACGCATAGAATAGGGTTCCGTAGTCACACATAATAACCTCATAACTCCTGATCTAACAGAGTTATCGGCTCCGTTATAGTTTTCTTTGAAACTTCATTACATGGACTACCTTCACAAATATTTTCAGATTTTTCGAGCCCGCCGTTTAAATTTTAGAGGGAGGGGGGGGGGCGCTCTGTTTTACTAAAAAATTAGCTTTTAAGTTGAATTTCTCGAAACGAATACTTGAATCAAAAAAATCGCGTTAGCCTCTGAATGTTTTTAAAAGATCTATCTAATGGCGGCACCACACATCGGAGTAGACGTACGAAAAAAAATCAAATCCTGGTTACTTTCAGAGGTTTGTTTTTCATAATTTTCTTTTAGCACTTTGTCAACGTAGAAACTACACATATCCATGCCAAGTTTTACTGTTTCTAGCACTCACCGTTTAGGAGGAAAGCCGAAGACAGTCGGATGGACGGACATGACGAAACTATCAGGGTTCCGAGATTTTTCCCCGAGATTTATTTTAACCCTAAAAAGGAGTATGCCAAGATCGTAGCAAATGGAAGGTAGCGATAGCGGTAACGATAGCGGGTAGCGATAGCGATTACCGCTATCGCTAACCGCTATAGCTACGCGCTATCGCCAACGCCAACGCCAACGCTATCACTACCGCTATCGCCAACCACCAACGCCAACGCCAACGCCAACGCCAACGCCAACGCCAAAGCCAACACCAACAGATTTTTGACAGGTTTAGATTTGGTAGGTGAGATTGAGAATGTAGAAGTTTCGGACTCTTATGTATGTACCCCCGGAACAGTGCGATTCGTACTTAATTAACGCCGGGGCTTCCCTCAGAATAATTCAACTGAACATTAGAAGTATCTCGCGTAATTTTGACCAATTTGAAACTTCCAGTACTAGAATTAAAATTCCAGTGAACATTGTTGTATTGATCGCTGCGATCGCCAACACCAACACAAACTTATAACATCTTTTGTCGTTGGCTTTGGCGTTGGCGTTGGCGTTGGTATGCGCGTTGGTGTTGGCGCTGCCACTACCGCTGCCGCTACCCGCTATCGCTACCGCTATCGCTACCGCTATCCCTACCGCTACCGCTATCGCAACCGCTATCGCCAACGCCACGTGTTGGTGTTGGTGTTGGTGTTGGTGTTGGTGTTGGTGTTGGTGTGTTGGTGTTGGTGTTGGTGTTGGTGTTGGTGTTGGTGTTGGTGTTGGTGTTGGTGTTGGTGTTGGTGTTGGTGTTGGTGTTGGTGTTGGTGTTGGTGTTGGTGTTGTGTTGGTGTTGGTGTTGGTGTTGGTGTTGGTGTTGGTGTTGGTGTTGGTGTTGGTGTTGGTGTTGGTGTTGGTGTTGGTGTGGTGTTGGTGTTGGTGTTGGTGTTGGTGTTGGTGTTGTGTGTGTTGGTGTTGGTGTTGGTGTTGGTGTTGGTGTTGGTGTTGGTGTTGGTGTTGGTGTTCGTGTTCGTGTTCGTGTTCGTGTTCGTGTTCGTGTTCGTGTTCGTGTTCGTGTTCGTGTTCGTGTTCGTGTTCGTGTTCGTGTTCGTGTTCGTGTTCGTGTTCGTGTTCGTGTTCGTAACGCTAACGCCAACACCAACCAACGCTAACGCCCACGCCAACAAACGTTGTATACATTCTGTAAAATAACATCATATTTGTGTAAAATTTTAGTTATATCATTTTACAAATTCACGAAAACATAGTTGTTATGTAAAATTACATGTCAAGTATTTTTACATAAATCTAATGTACTATACCTTATGTAAAATTACATCTTCATTATGTTGGATCATGATTCTATTTATCCGTTATGACATGTATATACTATACTACCTATGAACATTGACAAAACGAAAATAAAACAGCCAAGTGCGTGTCGGGCCACGCATAGAATAGGGTTCCGTAGTCACACATAATAACCTCATAACTCCTGATCTAACAGAGTTATCGGCTCCGTTATAGTTTTCTTTGAAACTTCATTACATGGACTACCTTCACAAATATTTTCAGATTTTTCGAGCCCGCCGTTTAAATTTTAGAGGGAGGGCGGGGGGCGCTCTGTTTTACTAAAAAATTGGCTTTTAAGTTGAATTTCTCGAAACGAATACTTGAATCAAAAAATCGCGTTAGCCTCTGAATGTTTTTAAAAGATCTATCTAATGGCGGCACCACACATCGGAGTAGACGTACGAAAAAAAATCAAATCCTGGTTACTTTCAGAGGTTTGTTTTTCATAATTTTCTTTTAGCACTTTGTCAACGTAGAAACTACACATATCCATGCCAAGTTTTATGTTTCTAGCACTCACCGTTTAGGAGGAAAGCCGAAGACAGTCGGATGGACGGACATGACGAAACTATCAGGGTTCCGAGATTTTTCCCCGAGATTTATTTTAACCCTAAAAAGGAGTATGCCAAGATCGTAGCAAATGGAAGGTAGCGATAGCGGTAACGATAGCGGTAGCGATAGCGATTACCGCTATCGCTAACCGCTATAGCTACCGCTATCGCCAACGCCAACGCCAACGCTATCACTACCGCTATCGCCAACCCCAACGCCAACGCCAACGCCAACGCCAACGCCAACGCCAACGCCAAAGCCAACACCAACAGATTTTTGACAGTTTAGATTTGGTAGGTGAGATTGAGAATGTAGAAGTTTCGGACTCTTATGTATGTACCCCGGAACAGTGCGATTCGTACTTAATTAACGCCGGGGCTTCCCTCAGAATAATTCAACTGAACATTAGAAGTATCTCGCGTAATTTTGACCAATTTGAAACTTCCAGTACTAGAATTAAAATTCCAGTGAACATTGTTGTATTGATCGCTGCGATCGCCAACACCAACACAAACTTATAACATCTTTTGTCGTTGGCTTTGGCGTTGGCGTTGGCGTTGGTATGCGCGTTGGTGTTGGCGCTGCCACTACCGCTGCCGCTACCGCTATCGCTACCGCTATCCCTACCGCTACCGCTATCGCAACCGCTATCGCCAACGCCACGTGTTGGTGTTGGTGTTGGTGTTGGTGTTGGTGTTGGTGTTGGTGTTGGTGTTGGTGTTGGTGTTGGTGTTGGTGTTGGTGTTGGTGTTGGTGTTGGTGTTGGTGTTGGTGTTGGTGTTGGTGTTGGTGTTGGTGTTGGTGCTGGTGCTGGTGTTGGTGTTGGTGTTGGTGTTGGTGTTGGTGTTGGTGTTGGTGTTGGTGTTGGTGTTGGTGTTGGTGTTGGTGTTGGTGTTGGTGTTGGTGTTGGTGTTGGTGTTGGTGTTGGTGTTGGTGTTGGTGTTGGTGTTGGTGTTGGTGTTGGTGTTGGTGTTGGTGTTGGTGTTGGTGTTGGTGTTGGTGTTGGTGTTGGTGTTGGTGTTGGTGTTCGTGTTCGTGTTCGTGTTCGTGTTCGTGTTCGTGTTCGTGTTCGTGTTCGTGTTCGTGTTCGTGTTCGTGTTCGTGTTCGTGTTCGTGTTCGTGTTCGTGTTCGTGTTCGTGTTCGTGTTCGTGTTCGTGTTCGTGTTCGTGTTCGTGTTCGTGTTCGTGTTCGTGTTCGTGTTCGTGTTCGTGTTCGTGTTCGTGTTCGTTCGCGTTAGCGGTAGCGGTAGCGTAACACCAACAACAACGCCAACGCTAACGCCAACACCAACTAACGCTAACGCCCACGCCAACAAACGTTGTATACATTCTGTAAAATTACATCATATTTGTGTAAAATTTTAGTTATATCATTTTACAAATTCACGAATACATAGTTGTTATGTAAAATTACATGTCAAGTATTTTTACATAAATCTAATGTACTATACCTTATGTAAAATTACATCTTCATTATGTTGGATCATGATTCTATTTATCCGTTATGACATGTATATACTATACTACCTATGAACATTGACAAAACGAAAATAAAACAGCCAAGTGCGTGTCGGGCCACGCATAGAATAGGGTTCCGTAGTCACACATAATAACCTCATAACTCCTGATCTAACAGAGTTATCGGCTCCGTTATAGTTTTCTTTGAAACTTCATTACATGGACTACCTTCACAAATATTTTCAGATTTTTCGAGCCCGCCGTTTAAATTTTAGAGGGAGGGGGGGGGGCGCTCTGTTTTACTAAAAAATTAGCTTTTAAGTTGAATTTCTCGAAACGAATACTTGAATCAAAAAATCGCGTTAGCCTCTGAATGTTTTTAAAAGATCTATCTAATGGCGGCACCACACATCGGAGTAGACGTACGAAAAAAAATCAAATCCTGGTTACTTTCAGAGGTTTGTTTTTCATAATTTTCTTTTAGCACTTTGTCAACGTAGAAACTACACATATCCATGCCAAGTTTTATGTTTCTAGCACTCACCGTTTAGGAGGAAAGCCGAAGACAGTCGGATGGACGGACATGACGAAACTATCAGGGTTCCGAGATTTTTCCCCGAGATTTATATTAACCCTAAAAAGGAGTATGCCAAGATCGTAGCAAATGGAAGGTAGCGATAGCGGTAACGATAGCGGTAGCGATAGCGATTACCGCTATCGCTACCGCTATAGCTACCGCTATCGCCAACGCCAACGCCAACGCTATCACTACCGCTATCGCCAACCCCAACGCCAACGCCAACGCCAACGCCAACGCCAACGCCAACGCCAACGCCAACGCCAACGCCAACGCCAACGCCAACGCCAACGCCAACGCCAACGCCAACGCCAACGCCAACACCAACGCCAACGCCAACGACAAAAGATGTTATAAGTTTGTGTTGGTGTTGGCGATCGCAGCGATCAATACAACAATGTTCACTGGAATTTTAATTCTAGTTAGTAAAATTACATCTTCATTATGTTGGATCATGATTCTATTTATCCGTTATGACATGTATATACTACCTATGAACATTGACAAAACGAAAATAAAACAGCCAAGTGCGTGTCGGGCCACCAACACCAACACCAACACCAACACCAACACCAACACCAACACCAACTACAACACCAACTTATAACGTCTTATAGCGTTAGCGTTAGCGGTAGCGGTAGCGTAACACCAACAACAACGCCAACGCTAACGCCAACACCAACTAACGCTAACGCCCACGCCAACAAACGTTGTATACATTCTGTAAAATAACATCATATTTGTGTAAAATTTTAGTTATATCATTTTACAAATTCACGAAAACATAGTTGTTATGTAAAATTACATGTCAAGTATTTTTACATAAATCTAATGTACTATACCTTATGTAAAATTACATCTTCATTATGTTGGATCATGATTCTATTTATCCGTTATGACATGTATATACTATACTACCTATGAACATTGACAAAACGAAAATAAAACAGCCAAGTGCGTGTCGGGCCACGCATAGAATAGGGTTCCGTAGTCACACATAATAACCTCATAACTCCTGATCTAACAGAGTTATCGGCTCCGTTATAGTTTTCTTTGAAACTTCATTACATGGACTACCTTCACAAATATTTTCAGATTTTTCGAGCCCGCCGTTTAAATTTTAGAGGGAGGGGGGGGGCGCTCTGTTTTACTAAAAAATTAGCTTTTAAGTTGAATTTCTCGAAACGAATACTTGAATCAAAAAATCGCGTTAGCCTCTGAATGTTTTTAAAAGATCTATCTAATGGCGGCACCACACATCGGAGTAGACGTACGAAAAAAAATCAAATCCTGGTTACTTTCAGAGGTTTGTTTTTCATAATTTTCTTTTAGCACTTTGTCAACGTAAAAACTACACATATCCATGCCAAGTTTTATGTTTCTAGCACTCACCGTTTAGGAGGAAAGCCGAAGACAGTCGGATGGACGGACATGACGAAACTATCAGGGTTCCGAGATTTTTCCCCGAGATTTATTTTAACCCTAAAAAGGAGTATGCCAAGATCGTAGCAAATGGAAGGTAGCGATAGCGGTAACGATAGCGGTAGCGATAGCGATTACCGCTATCGCTAACCGCTATAGCTACCGCTATCGCCAACGCCAACGCCAACGCTATCACTACCGCTATCGCCAACCCCAACGCCAACGCCAACGCCAACGCCAACGCCAACGCCAAAGCCAACACCAACAGATTTTTGACAGTTTAGATTTGGTAGGTGAGATTGAGAATGTAGAAGTTTCGGACTCTTATGTATGTACCCCGGAACAGTGCGATTCGTACTTAATTAACGCCGGGGCTTCCCTCAGAATAATTCAACTGAACATTAGAAGTATCTCGCGTAATTTTGACCAATTTGAAACTTCCAGTACTAGAATTAAAATTCCAGTGAACATTGTTGTATTGATCGCTGCGATCGCCAACACCAACACAAACTTATAACATCTTTTGTCGTTGGCTTTGGCGTTGGCGTTGGCGTTGGTATGCGCGTTGGTGTTGGCGCTGCCACTACCGCTGCCGCTACCGCTATCGCTACCGCTATCGCTACCGCTATCCCTACCGCTACCGCTATCGCAACCGCTATCGCCAACGCCACGTGTTGGTGTTGGTGTTGGTGTTGGTGTTGGTGTTGGTGTTGGTGTTGGTGTTGGTGTTGGTGTTGGTGTTGGTGTTGGTGTTGGTGTTGGTGTTGGTGTTGGTGTTGGTGTTGGTGTTGGTGTTGGTGTTGGTGTTGGTGTTGGTGTTGGTGTTGGTGTTGGTGTTGGTGTTGGTGTTGGTGTTGGTGTTGGTGTTGGTGTTGGTGTTGGTGTTGGTGTTGGTGTTGGTGTTGGTGTTGGTGTTGGTGTTGGTGTTGGTGTTGGTGTTGGTGTTGGTGTTGGTGTTGGTGTTGGTGTTGGTGTTGGTGTTGGTGTTGGTGTTGGTGTTGGTGTTCGTGTTCGTGTTCGTGTTCGTGTTCGTGTTCGTGTTCGTGTTCGTGTTCGTGTTCGTGTTCGTGTTCGTGTTCGTGTTCGTGTTCGTGTTCGTGTTCGTGTTCGTGTTCGTGTTCGTGTTCGTGTTCGTGTTCGTGTTCGTGTTCGTGTTCGTGTTCGTGTTCGTGTTCGTGTTCGTGTTCGTGTTCGTGTTCGTGTTCGTGTTCGTGTTCGTGTTCGTGTTCGTGTTCGTGTTCGTGTTCGTTCGCGTTAGCGGTAGCGGTAGCGTAACACCAACAACAACGCCAACGCTAACGCCAACACCAACTAACGCTAACGCCCACGCCAACAAACGTTGTATACATTCTGTAAAATTACATCATATTTGTGTAAAATTTTAGTTATATCATTTTACAAATTCACGAATACATAGTTATGTAAAATTACATGTCAAGTATTTTTACATAAATCTAATGTACTATACCTTATGTAAAATTACATCTTCATTATGTTGGATCATGATTCTATTTATCCGTTATGACATGTATATACTATACTACCTATGAACATTGACAAAACGAAAATAAAACAGCCAAGTGCGTGTCGGGCCACGCATAGAATAGGGTTCCGTAGTCACACATAATAACCTCATAACTCCTGATCTAACAGAGTTATCGGCTCCGTTATAGTTTTCTTTGAAACTTCATTACATGGACTACCTTCACAAATATTTTCAGATTTTTCGAGCCCGCCGTTTAAATTTTAGAGGGAGGGGGGGGGGGGCGCTCTGTTTTACTAAAAAATTAGCTTTTAAGTTGAATTTCTCGAAACGAATACTTGAATCAAAAAATCGCGTTAGCCTCTGAATGTTTTTAAAAGATCTATCTAATGGCGGCACCACACATCGGAGTAGACGTACGAAAAAAAATCAAATCCTGGTTACTTTCAGAGGTTTGTTTTTCATAATTTTCTTTTAGCACTTTGTCAACGTAGAAACTACACATATCCATGCCAAGTTTTATGTTTCTAGCACTCACCGTTTAGGAGGAAAGCCGAAGACAGTCGGATGGACGGACATGACGAAACTATCAGGGTTCCGAGATTTTTCCCCGAGATTTATTTTAACCCTAAAAAGGAGTATGCCAAGATCGTAGCAAATGGAAGGTAGCGATAGCGGTAACGATAGCGGTAGCGATAGCGATTACCGCTATCGCTACCGCTATAGCTACCGCTATCGCCAACGCCAACGCCAACGCTATCACTACCGCTATCGCCAACCCCAACGCCAACGCCAACGCCAACGCCAACGCCAACGCCAACGCCAACGCCAACGCCAACGCCAACGCCAACGCCAACGCCAACGCCAACGCCAACGCCAACGCCAACGCCAACGCCAACGCCAACGCCAACGCCAACACCAACGCCAACGCCAACGACAAAAGATGTTATAAGTTTGTGTTGGTGTTGGCGATCGCAGCGATCAATACAACAATGTTCACTGGAATTTTAATTCTAGTTAGTAAAATTACATCTTCATTATGTTGGATCATGATTCTATTTATCCGTTATGACATGTATATACTACCTATGAACATTGACAAAACGAAAATAAAACAGCCAAGTGCGTGTCGGGCCACCAACACCAACACCAACACCAACACCAACACCAACACCAACACCAACACCAACTACAACACCAACTTATAACGTCTTATAGCGTTAGCGTTAGCGGTAGCGGTAGCGTAACACCAACAACAACGCCAACGCTAACGCCAACACCAACCAACGCTAACGCCCACGCCAACAAACGTTGTATACATTCTGTAAAATAACATCATATTTGTGTAAAATTTTAGTTATATCATTTTACAAATTCACGAAAACATAGTTGTTATGTAAAATTACATGTCAAGTATTTTTACATAAATCTAATGTACTATACCTTATGTAAAATTACATCTTCATTATGTTGGATCATGATTCTATTTATCCGTTATGACATGTATATACTATACTACCTATGAACATTGACAAAACGAAAATAAAACAGCCAAGTGCGTGTCGGGCCACGCATAGAATAGGGTTCCGTAGTCACACATAATAACCTCATAACTCCTGATCTAACAGAGTTATCGGCTCCGTTATAGTTTTCTTTGAAACTTCATTACATGGACTACCTTCACAAATATTTTCAGATTTTTCGAGCCCGCCGTTTAAATTTTAGAGGGAGGGGGGGGGGGCGCTCTGTTTTACTAAAAAATTAGCTTTTAAGTTGAATTTCTCGAAACGAATACTTGAATCAAAAAATCGCGTTAGCCTCTGAATGTTTTTAAAAGATCTATCTAATGGCGGCACCACACATCGGAGTAGACGTACGAAAAAAAATCAAATCCTGGTTACTTTCAGAGGTTTGTTTTTCATAATTTTCTTTTAGCACTTTGTCAACGTAGAAACTACACATATCCATGCCAAGTTTTATGTTTCTAGCACTCACCGTTTAGGAGGAAAGCCGAAGACAGTCGGATGGACGGACATGACGAAACTATCAGGGTTCCGAGATTTTTCCCCGAGATTTATTTTAACCCTAAAAAGGAGTATGCCAAGATCGTAGCAAATGGAAGGTAGCGATAGCGGTAACGATAGCGGTAGCGATAGCGATTACCGCTATCGCTAACCGCTATAGCTACCGCTATCGCCAACGCCAACGCCAACGCTATCACTACCGCTATCGCCAACCCCAACGCCAACGCCAACGCCAACGCCAACGCCAACGCCAACGCCAACGCCAAAGCCAACACCAACAGATTTTTGACAGTTTAGATTTGGTAGGTGAGATTGAGAATGTAGAAGTTTCGGACTCTTATGTATGTACCCCGGAACAGTGCGATTCGTACTTAATTAACGCCGGGGCTTCCCTCAGAATAATTCAACTGAACATTAGAAGTATCTCGCGTAATTTTGACCAATTTGAAACTTCCAGTACTAGAATTAAAATTCCAGTGAACATTGTTGTATTGATCGCTGCGATCGCCAACACCAACACAAACTTATAACATCTTTTGTCGTTGGCTTTGGCGTTGGCGTTGGCGTTGGTATGCGCGTTGGTGTTGGCGCTGCCACTACCGCTGCCGCTACCGCTATCGCTACCGCTATCGCTACCGCTATCGCTACCGCTATCCCTACCGCTACCGCTATCGCAACCGCTATCGCCAACGCCACGTGTTGGTGTTGGTGTTGGTGTTGGTGTTGGTGTTGGTGTTGGTGTTGGTGTTGGTGTTGGTGTTGGTGTTGGTGTTGGTGTTGGTGTTGGTGTTGGTGTTGGTGTTGGTGTTGGTGTTGGTGTTGGTGTTGGTGTTGGTGTTGGTGTTGGTGTTGGTGTTGGTGTTGGTGTTGGTGTTGGTGTTGGTGTTGGTGTTGGTGTTGGTGTTGGTGTTGGTGTTGGTGTTGGTGTTGGTGTTGGTGTTGGTGTTGGTGTTGGTGTTGGTGTTGGTCAAGAATCAATGAAGAGAATCAAAGAATCAAAGAATCAAAGAATCAAAGAATCAATTTCATTTATTCAGTTTAGGCACATAAAGAGCACATATGAATGTCAAAATTTTACAATTTTGTCAAGTAATATTATAAAAATACTAAATTAAGTAAGTACATAAATAACCATTAGAAAATGATTCTTTCGCTGGTTCGGTAATTTGGTTCTCCTGAGAAGAGACCAGCAAGAAACTCAGGTAGATTATCCATTTTCTTTTTTAATATTGTTTTGTTTACATTGTTACAATTAGTTTCTATTGTATTATACGAGTGGCCAACAACAGAAGATTAGGGTGACCATGCATTTTTATCATTAAGATATTCGTCTACATTATAGTAGCCTTTCATCATCAAACATTTTTTAACTACTATTTTAAACTTATTAAGAGGCATGTCAACCAAATCCTGAGGCATTTTATTATAAATTTTTATACATTTGCCAACAAACGAATTACCAACTTTATGAAGTCTAATTTTTGTCATTGCCAATTTATTTTTATTTCTTGTATTAAAATTATGGTTATCGGAATTTTTTTTGAATAGATCTATGTTCTTCCGTACATATAAGATGTTGTCGTAAACATATTGAGAAGCAACTGTTAAAATATTAATTTCTTTAAATAATTCTTTCAGCGAGTCACGGGGTCCGAGTCTATAGATTGCTCGTATAGCTCGTTTCTGTAATATGAATATTGTCTCAATATCGGCAGCTGAGCCCCACAGCAGCAGACCATATGACATAACGCTATGAAAGTAGCTAAAATAAACTAATCGTGCCGTTTTTTCGTCAGTCAGAGACCTTATCTTTCTAACCGCATAGGCAGCTGAGCTAAGTCTTCCTGCCAAGGCTGTGATATGAAGACCCCATTGTAGTTTACTATCTAGAGTTATCCCAAGAAAAACTGTGGTATTGACTATTTGAACTAATTCATTATTCATAGTAATATGAGTATCCACCTGTCTAACATTGGGCATAGTAAATTTTACACATTTTGTTTTCTTCGCATTGAGCAGCAAGTTGTTACTTGTGAACCAATGCAATATTTCCGAAAGGGTATTATTTACATCGTCAAGTGCTACTTTTTGTCTATCACTTTTAAAAATTAATGATGTGTCATCAGCAAATAATACTATCTCACAAAGATTTTTAGTGAAATAAGGAAGATCGTTTACGTATATTAAGAATAAAAGGGGTCCTAATATAGAGCCCTGGGGTACTCCCATGACTAATGAGGCGCCAGAAGAGTCGGTGCCATTAATGTTTACTTTTTGTACTCTACCAGTGAGGTAAGACTCGAGTAAGCCAAGTGAGCTGTTCGAAACACCATAATAACCTAATTTTAGTAGCAAAGTCCCATGATCAACACAATCAAAAGCTTTTGATAGATCACAAAATATACCAATAGCATCCTGCTTTTCCTCCCAAGCATCAAATATATGTTTCACAAGTGCAACTCCTGCATCCGTTGTGTTCCTGCCTTTAGTGAAACCAAACTGTTTGTTATGAAGTAACTTATTGTCTGTAAAATGTGAAAGCAATTGATTAAATATTATTTTTTCAAAAATTTTACTGAGGGATGGGAGTATGGAAATAGGTCGAAAATTTGAAGGATCACTTTTGTCTCCTGCTTTAAATAAAGGATTGATTGGATGGTGTTGGTGTTGGTGTTGGTGTTGGTGTTGGTGTTGGTGTTGGTGTTGGTGTTGGTGTTGGTGTTGGTGTTGGTGTTGGTGTTGGTGTTGGTGTTGGTGTTGGTGTTGGTGTTGGTGTTGGTGTTGGTGTTGGTGTTGGTGTTGGTGTTGGTGTTGGTGTTGGTGTTGGTGTTGGTGTTGGTGTTGGTGTTGGTGTTGGTGTTGGTGTTGGTGTTGGTGTTGGTGTTGGTGTTGGTGTTGGTGTTGGTGTTGGTGTTGGTGTTGGTGTTGGTGTTGGTGTTGGTGTTGGTGTTGGTGTTGGTGTTGGTGTTGGTGATGGTGTTGGTGTTGGTGTTGGTGTTCGTGTTCGTGTTCGTGTTCGTGTTCGTGTTCGTGTTCGTGTTGGTGTTCGTGTTCGTGTTCGTGTTCGTGTTCGTGTTCGTGTTCGTGTTCGTGTTCGTGTTCGTGTTCGTGTTCGTGTTCGTTCGCGTTAGCGGTAGCGGTAGCGTAACACCAACAACAACGCCAACGCTAACGCCAACACCAACTAACGCTAACGCCCACGCCAACAAACGTTGTATACATTCTGTAAAATTACATCATATTTGTGTAAAATTTTAGTTATATCATTTTACAAATTCACGAATACATAGTTGTTATGTAAAATTACATGTCAAGTATTTTTACATAAATCTAATGTACTATACCTTATGTAAAATTACATCTTCATTATGTTGGATCATGATTCTATTTATCCGTTATGACATGTATATACTATACTACCTATGAACATTGACAAAACGAAAATAAAACAGCCAAGTGCGTGTCGGGCCACGCATAGAATAGGGTTCCGTAGTCACACATAATAACCTCATAACTCCTGATCTAACAGAGTTATCGGCTCCGTTATAGTTTTCTTTGAAACTTCATTACATGGACTACCTTCACAAATATTTTCAGATTTTTCGAGCCCGCCGTTTAAATTTTAGAGGGAGGGGGGGGGGCGCTCTGTTTTACTAAAAAATTAGCTTTTAAGTTGAATTTCTCGAAACGAATACTTGAATCAAAAAATCGCGTTAGCCTCTGAATGTTTTTAAAAGATCTATCTAATGGCGGCACCACACATCGGAGTAGACGTACGAAAAAAAATCAAATCCTGGTTACTTTCAGAGGTTTGTTTTTCATAATTTTCTTTTAGCACTTTGTCAACGTAGAAACTACACATATCCATGCCAAGTTTTATGTTTCTAGCACTCACCGTTTAGGAGGAAAGCCGAAGACAGTCGGATGGACGGACATGACGAAACTATCAGGGTTCCGAGATTTTTCCCCGAGATTTATTTTAACCCTAAAAAGGAGTATGCCAAGATCGTAGCAAATGGAAGGTAGCGATAGCGGTAACGATAGCGGTAGCGATAGCGATTACCGCTATCGCTAACCGCTATAGCTACCGCTATCGCCAACGCCAACGCCAACGCTATCACTACCGCTATCGCCAACCCCAACGCCAACGCCAACGCCAACGCCAACGCCAACGCCAAAGCCAACACCAACAGATTTTTGACAGTTTAGATTTGGTAGGTGAGATTGAGAATGTAGAAGTTTCGGACTCTTATGTATGTACCCCGGAACAGTGCGATTCGTACTTAATTAACGCCGGGGCTTCCCTCAGAATAATTCAACTGAACATTAGAAGTATCTCGCGTAATTTTGACCAATTTGAAACTTCCAGTACTAGAATTAAAATTCCAGTGAACATTGTTGTATTGATCGCTGCGATCGCCAACACCAACACAAACTTATAACATCTTTTGTCGTTGGCTTTGGCGTTGGCGTTGGCGTTGGTATGCGCGTTGGTGTTGGCGCTGCCACTACCGCTGCCGCTACCGCTATCGCTACCGCTATCCCTACCGCTACCGCTATCGCAACCGCTATCGCCAACGCCACGTGTTGGTGTTGGTGTTGGTGTTGGTGTTGGTGTTGGTGTTGGTGTTGGTGTTGGTGTTGGTGTTGGTGTTGGTGTTGGTGTTGGTGTTGGTGTTGGTGTTGGTGTTGGTGTTGGTGTTGGTGTTGGTGTTGGTGTTGGTGTTGGTGTTGGTGTTGGTGTTGGTGTTGGTGTTGGTGTTGGTGTTGGTGTTGGTGTTGGTGTTGGTGTTGGTGTTGGTGTTGGTGTTGGTGTTGGTGTTGGTGTTGGTGTTGGTGTTGGTTGTGTTGGTGTTGGTGTTGGTGTTCGTGTTCGTGTTCGTGTTCGTTTCGTGTTCGTGTTCGTGTTCGTGTTCGTGTTGGTGTTCGTGTTCGTGTTCGTGTTCGTGTTCGTGTTCGTGTTCGTGTTCGTGTTCGTGTTCGTGTTCGTGTTCGTGTTCGTGTTCGTGTTCGTTCGCGTTAGCGGTAGCGGTAGCGTAACACCAACAACAACGCCAACGCTAACGCCAACACCAACTAACGCTAACGCCCACGCCAACAAACGTTGTATACATTCTGTAAAATTACATCATATTTGTGTAAAATTTTAGTTATATCATTTTACAAATTCACGAATACATAGTTGTTATGTAAAATTACATGTCAAGTATTTTTACATAAATCTAATGTACTATACCTTATGTAAAATTACATCTTCATTATGTTGGATCATGATTCTATTTATCCGTTATGACATGTATATACTATACTACCTATGAACATTGACAAAACGAAAATAAAACAGCCAAGTGCGTGTCGGGCCACGCATAGAATAGGGTTCCGTAGTCACACATAATAACCTCATAACTCCTGATCTAACAGAGTTATCGGCTCCGTTATAGTTTTCTTTGAAACTTCATTACATGGACTACCTTCACAAATATTTTCAGATTTTTCGAGCCCGCCGTTTAAATTTTAGAGGGAGGGGGGGGGGCGCTCTGTTTTACTAAAAAATTAGCTTTTAAGTTGAATTTCTCGAAACGAATACTTGAATCAAAAAATCGCGTTAGCCTCTGAATGTTTTTAAAAGATCTATCTAATGGCGGCACCACACATCGGAGTAGACGTACGAAAAAAAATCAAATCCTGGTTACTTTCAGAGGTTTGTTTTTCATAATTTTCTTTTAGCACTTTGTCAACGTAGAAACTACACATATCCATGCCAAGTTTTATGTTTCTAGCACTCACCGTTTAGGAGGAAAGCCGAAGACAGTCGGATGGACGGACATGACGAAACTATCAGGGTTCCGAGATTTTTCCCCGAGATTTATTTTAACCCTAAAAAGGAGTATGCCAAGATCGTAGCAAATGGAAGGTAGCGATAGCGGTAACGATAGCGGTAGCGATAACGATAGCGGTAGCGATAGCGATTACCGCTATCGCTACCGCTATAGCTACCGCTATCGCCAACGCCAACGCCAACGCTATCACTACCGCTATCGCCAACCCCAACGCCAACGCCAACGCCAACGCCAACGCCAACGCCAACGCCAACGCCAACGCCAACGCCAACGCCAACGCCAACGCCAACGCCAACGCCAACGCCAACGCCAACACCAACGCCAACGCCAACGACAAAAGATGTTATAAGTTTGTGTTGGTGTTGGCGATCGCAGCGATCAATACAACAATGTTCACTGGAATTTTAATTCTAGTTAGTAAAATTACATCTTCATTATGTTGGATCATGATTCTATTTATCCGTTATGACATGTATATACTACCTATGAACATTGACAAAACGAAAATAAAACAGCCAAGTGCGTGTCGGGCCACCAACACCAACACCAACACCAACACCAACACCAACACCAACTACAACACCAACTTATAACGTCTTATAGCGTTAGCGTTAGCGGTAGCGGTAGCGTAACACCAACAACAACGCCAACGCTAACGCCAACACCAACTAACGCTAACGCCCACGCCAACAAACGTTGTATACATTCTGTAAAATAACATCATATTTGTGTAAAATTTTAGTTATATCATTTTACAAATTCACGAAAACATAGTTGTTATGTAAAATTACATGTCAAGTATTTTTACATAAATCTAATGTACTATACCTTATGTAAAATTACATCTTCATTATGTTGGATCATGATTCTATTTATCCGTTATGACATGTATATACTATACTACCTATGAACATTGACAAAACGAAAATAAAACAGCCAAGTGCGTGTCGGGCCACGCATAGAATAGGGTTCCGTAGTCACACATAATAACCTCATAACTCCTGATCTAACAGAGTTATCGGCTCCGTTATAGTTTTCTTTGAAACTTCATTACATGGACTACCTTCACAAATATTTTCAGATTTTTCGAGCCCGCCGTTTAAATTTTAGAGGGAGGGGGGGGGCGCTCTGTTTTACTAAAAAATTAGCTTTTAAGTTGAATTTCTCGAAACGAATACTTGAATCAAAAAATCGCGTTAGCCTCTGAATGTTTTTAAAAGATCTATCTAATGGCGGCACCACACATCGGAGTAGACGTACGAAAAAAAATCAAATCCTGGTTACTTTCAGAGGTTTGTTTTTCATAATTTTCTTTTAGCACTTTGTCAACGTAGAAACTACACATATCCATGCCAAGTTTTATGTTTCTAGCACTCACCGTTTAGGAGGAAAGCCGAAGACAGTCGGATGGACGGACATGACGAAACTATCAGGGTTCCGAGATTTTTCCCCGAGATTTATTTTAACCCTAAAAAGGAGTATGCCAAGATCGTAGCAAATGGAAGGTAGCGATAGCGGTAACGATAGCGGTAGCGATAGCGATTACCGCTATCGCTAACCGCTATAGCTACCGCTATCGCCAACGCCAACGCCAACGCTATCACTACCGCTATCGCCAACCCCAACGCCAACGCCAACGCCAACGCCAACGCCAACGCCAACGCCAAAGCCAACACCAACAGATTTTTGACAGTTTAGATTTGGTAGGTGAGATTGAGAATGTAGAAGTTTCGGACTCTTATGTATGTACCCCGGAACAGTGCGATTCGTACTTAATTAACGCCGGGGCTTCCCTCAGAATAATTCAACTGAACATTAGAAGTATCTCGCGTAATTTTGACCAATTTGAAACTTCCAGTACTAGAATTAAAATTCCAGTGAACATTGTTGTATTGATCGCTGCGATCGCCAACACCAACACAAACTTATAACATCTTTTGTCGTTGGCTTTGGCGTTGGCGTTGGCGTTGGTATGCGCGTTGGTGTTGGCGCTGCCACTACCGCTGCCGCTACCGCTATCGCTACCGCTATCGCTACCGCTATCCCTACCGCTACCGCTATCGCAACCGCTATCGCCAACGCCACGTGTTGGTGTTGGTGTTGGTGTTGGTGTTGGTGTTGGTGTTGGTGTTGGTGTTGGTGTTGGTGTTGGTGTTGGTGTTGGTGTTGGTGTTGGTGTTGGTGTTGGTGTTGGTGTTGGTGTTGGTGTTGGTGTTGGTGTTGGTGTTGGTGTTGGTGTTGGTGTTGGTGTTGGTGTTGGTGTTGGTGTTGGTGTTGGTGTTGGTGTTGGTGTTGGTGTTGGTGTTGGTGTTGGTGTTGGTGTTGGTGTTGGTGTTGGTGTTGGTGTTGGTGTTGGTGTTGGTGTTGGTGTTGGTGTTGGTGTTGGTGTTGGTGTTGGTGTTGGTGTTGGTGTTGGTGTTGGTGTTGGTGTTGGTGTTGGTGTTGGTGTTGGTGTTGGTGTTGGTGTTGGTGTTGGTGTTGGTGTTCGTGTTCGTGTTCGTGTTCGTGTTCGTGTTCGTGTTCGTGTTCGTGTTCGTGTTCGTGTTCGTGTTCGTGTTCGTGTTCGTGTTCGTGTTCGTGTTCGTGTTCGAGTTCGTGTTCGTGTTCGTGTTCGTGTTCGTGTTCGTGTTCGTGTTCGTGTTCGTGTTCGTTCGCGTTAGCGGTAGCGGTAGCGTAACACCAACAACAACGCCAACGCTAACGCCAACACCAACTAACGCTAACGCCCACGCCAACAAACGTTGTATACATTCTGTAAAATTACATCATATTTGTGTAAAATTTTAGTTATATCATTTTACAAATTCACGAATACATAGTTGTTATGTAAAATTCCATGTCAAGTATTTTTACATACATCTAATGTACTATACCTTATGTAAAATTACATCTTCATTATGTTGGATCATGATTCTATTTATCCGTTATGACATGTATATACTATACTACCTATGAACATTGACAAAACGAAAATAAAACAGCCAAGTGCGTGTCGGGCCACGCATAGAATAGGGTTCCGTAGTCACACATAATAACCTCATAACTCCTGATCTAACAGAGTTATCGGCTCCGTTATAGTTTTCTTTGAAACTTCATTACATGGACTACCTTCACAAATATTTTCAGATTAGCCCGCCGTTTAAATTTTAGAGGGAGGGGGGGGGCGCTCTGTTTTACTAAAAAATTAGCTTTTAAGTTGAATTTCTCGAAACGAATACTTGAATCAAAAAATCGCGTTAGCCTCTGAATGTTTTTAAAAGATCTATCTAATGGCGGCACCACACATCGGAGTAGACGTACGAAAAAAAATCAAATCCTGGTTACTTTCAGAGGTTTGTTTTTCATAATTTTCTTTTAGCACTTTGTCAACGTAGAAACTACACATATCCATGCCAAGTTTTATGTTTCTAGCACTCACCGTTTAGGAGGAAAGCCGAAGACAGTCGGGTCGGATGGACGGACATGACGAAACTATCAGGGTTCCGAGATTTTTCCCCGAGATTTATTTTAACCCTAAAAAGGAGTATGCCAAGATCGTAGCAAATGGAAGGTAGCGATAGCGGTAACGATAGCGGTAGCGATAGCGATTACCGCTATCGCTACCGCTATAGCTACCGCTATAGCTACCGCTATCGCCAACGCCAACGCCAACGCTATCACTACCGCTATCGCCAACCCCAACGCCAACGCCAACGCCAACGCCAACGCCAACGCCAACGCCAACGCCAACGCCAACGCCAACGCCAACGCCAACGCCAACGCCAACGCCAACACCAACGCCAACGCCAACGACAAAAGATGTTATAAGTTTGTGTTGGTGTTGGCGATCGCAGCGATCAATACAACAATGTTCACTGGAATTTTAATTCTAGTTAGTAAAATTACATCTTCATTATGTTGGATCATGATTCTATTTATCCGTTATGACATGTATATACTACCTATGAACATTGACAAAACGAAAATAAAACAGCCAAGTGCGTGTCGGGCCACCAACACCAACACCAACACCAACACCAACACCAACTACAACACCAACTTATAACGTCTTATAGCGTTAGCGTTAGCGGTAGCGGTAGCGTAACACCAACAACAACGCCAACGCTAACGCCAACACCAACTAACGCTAACGCCCACGCCAACAAACGTTGTATACATTCTGTAAAATAACATCATATTTGTGTAAAATTTTAGTTATATCATTTTACAAATTCACGAAAACATAGTTGTTATGTAAAATTACATGTCAAGTATTTTTACATAAATCTAATGTACTATACCTTATGTAAAATTACATCTTCATTATGTTGGATCATGATTCTATTTATCCGTTATGACATGTATATACTATACTACCTATGAACATTGACAAAACGAAAATAAAACAGCCAAGTGCGTGTCGGGCCACGCATAGAATAGGGTTCCGTAGTCACACATAATAACCTCATAACTCCTGATCTAACAGAGTTATCGGCTCCGTTATAGTTTTCTTTGAAACTTCATTACATGGACTACCTTCACAAATATTTTCAGATTTTTCGAGCCCGCCGTTTAAATTTTAGAGGGAGGGGGGGGCGCTCTGTTTTACTAAAAAATTAGCTTTTAAGTTGAATTTCTCGAAACGAATACTTGAATCAAAAAATCGCGTTAGCCTCTGAATGTTTTTAAAAGATCTATCTAATGGCGGCACCACACATCGGAGTAGACGTACGAAAAAAAATCAAATCCTGGTTACTTTCAGAGGTTTGTTTTTCATAATTTTCTTTTAGCACTTTGTCAACGTAGAAACTACACATATCCATGCCAAGTTTTATGTTTCTAGCACTCACCGTTTAGGAGGAAAGCCGAAGACAGTCGGATGGACGGACATGACGAAACTATCAGGGTTCCGAGATTTTTCCCCGAGATTTATTTTAACCCTAAAAAGGAGTATGCCAAGATCGTAGCAAATGGAAGGTAGCGATAGCGGTAACGATAGCGGTAGCGATAGCGATTACCGCTATCGCTAACCGCTATAGCTACCGCTATCGCCAACGCCAACGCCAACGCTATCACTACCGCTATCGCCAACCCCAACGCCAACGCCAACGCCAACGCCAACGCCAACGCCAAAGCCAACACCAACAGATTTTTGACAGTTTAGATTTGGTAGGTGAGATTGAGAATGTAGAAGTTTCGGACTCTTATGTATGTACCCCGGAACAGTGCGATTCGTACTTAATTAACGCCGGGGCTTCCCTCAGAATAATTCAACTGAACATTAGAAGTATCTCGCGTAATTTTGACCAATTTGAAACTTCCAGTACTAGAATTAAAATTCCAGTGAACATTGTTGTATTGATCGCTGCGATCGCCAACACCAACACAAACTTATAACATCTTTTGTCGTTGGCTTTGGCGTTGGCGTTGGCGTTGGTATGCGCGTTGGTGTTGGCGCTGCCACTACCGCTGCCGCTACCGCTATCGCTACCGCTATCCCTACCGCTACCGCTATCGCAACCGCTATCGCCAACGCCACGTGTTGGTGTTGGTGTTGGTGTTGGTGTTGGTGTTGGTGTTGGTGTTGGTGTTGGTGTTGGTGTTGGTGTTGGTGTTGGTGTTGGTGTTGGTGTTGGTGTTGGTGTTGGTGTTGGTGTTGGTGTTGGTGTTGGTGTTGGTGTTGGTGTTGGTGTTGGTGTTGGTGTTGGTGTTGGTGTTGGTGTTGGTGTTGGTGTTGGTGTTGGTGTTGGTGTTGGTGTTGGTGTTGGTGTTGGTGTTGGTGTTGGTGTTGGTGTTGGTGTTGGTGTTGGTGTTGGTGTTGGTTGTGTTGGTGTTGGTGTTGGTGTTCGTGTTCGTGTTCGTGTTCGTTTCGTGTTCGTGTTCGTGTTCGTGTTGGTGTTCGTGTTCGTGTTCGTGTTCGTGTTCGTGTTCGTGTTCGTGTTCGTGTTCGTGTTCGTGTTCGTGTTCGTGTTCGTTCGCGTTAGCGGTAGCGGTAGCGTAACACCAACAACAACGCCAACGCTAACGCCAACACCAACTAACGCTAACGCCCACGCCAACAAACGTTGTATACATTCTGTAAAATTACATCATATTTGTGTAAAATTTTAGTTATATCATTTTACAAATTCACGAATACATAGTTGTTATGTAAAATTACATGTCAAGTATTTTTACATAAATCTAATGTACTATACCTTATGTAAAATTACATCTTCATTATGTTGGATCATGATTCTATTTATCCGTTATGACATGTATATACTATACTACCTATGAACATTGACAAAACGAAAATAAAACAGCCAAGTGCGTGTCGGGCCACGCATAGAATAGGGTTCCGTAGTCACACATAATAACCTCATAACTCCTGATCTAACAGAGTTATCGGCTCCGTTATAGTTTTCTTTGAAACTTCATTACATGGACTACCTTCACAAATATTTTCAGATTTTTCGAGCCCGCCGTTTAAATTTTAGAGGGAGGGGGGGGGGGCGCTCTGTTTTACTAAAAAATTAGCTTTTAAGTTGAATTTCTCGAAACGAATACTTGAATCAAAAAATCGCGTTAGCCTCTGAATGTTTTTAAAAGATCTATCTAATGGCGGCACCACACATCGGAGTAGACGTACGAAAAAAAATCAAATCCTGGTTACTTTCAGAGGTTTGTTTTTCATAATTTTCTTTTAGCACTTTGTCAACGTAGAAACTACACATATCCATGCCAAGTTTTATGTTTCTAGCACTCACCGTTTAGGAGGAAAGCCGAAGACAGTCGGATGGACGGACATGACGAAACTATCAGGGTTCCGAGATTTTTCCCCGAGATTTATTTTAACCCTAAAAAGGAGTATGCCAAGATCGTAGCAAATGGAAGGTAGCGATAGCGGTAACGATAGCGGTAGCGATAGCGATTACCGCTATCGCTACCGCTATAGCTACCGCTATCGCCAACGCCAACGCCAACGCTATCACTACCGCTATCGCCAACCCCAACGCCAACGCCAACGCCAACGCCAACGCCAACGCCAACGCCAACGCCAACGCCAACGCCAACGCCAACGCCAACGCCAACGCCAACGCCAACGCCAACGCCAACACCAACGCCAACGCCAACGACAAAAGATGTTATAAGTTTGTGTTGGTGTTGGCGATCGCAGCGATCAATACAACAATGTTCACTGGAATTTTAATTCTAGTTAGTAAAATTACATCTTCATTATGTTGGATCATGATTCTATTTATCCGTTATGACATGTATATACTACCTATGAACATTGACAAAACGAAAATAAAACAGCCAAGTGCGTGTCGGGCCACCAACACCAACACCAACACCAACACCAACACCAACACCAACTACAACACCAACTTATAACGTCTTATAGCGTTAGCGTTAGCGGTAGCGGTAGCGTAACACCAACAACAACGCCAACGCTAACGCCAACACCAACTAACGCTAACGCCCACGCCAACAAACGTTGTATACATTCTGTAAAATAACATCATATTTGTGTAAAATTTTAGTTATATCATTTTACAAATTCACGAAAACATAGTTGTTATGTAAAATTACATGTCAAGTATTTTTACATAAATCTAATGTACTATACCTTATGTAAAATTACATCTTCATTATGTTGGATCATGATTCTATTTATCCGTTATGACATGTATATACTATACTACCTATGAACATTGACAAAACGAAAATAAAACAGCCAAGTGCGTGTCGGGCCACGCATAGAATAGGGTTCCGTAGTCACACATAATAACCTCATAACTCCTGATCTAACAGAGTTATCGGCTCCGTTATAGTTTTCTTTGAAACTTCATTACATGGACTACCTTCACAAATATTTTCAGATTTTTCGAGCCCGCCGTTTAAATTTTAGAGGGAGGGGGGGGGCGCTCTGTTTTACTAAAAAATTAGCTTTTAAGTTGAATTTCTCGAAACGAATACTTGAATCAAAAAATCGCGTTAGCCTCTGAATGTTTTTAAAAGATCTATCTAATGGCGGCACCACACATCGGAGTAGACGTACGAAAAAAAATCAAATCCTGGTTACTTTCAGAGGTTTGTTTTTCATAATTTTCTTTTAGCACTTTGTCAACGTAGAAACTACACATATCCATGCCAAGTTTTATGTTTCTAGCACTCACCGTTTAGGAGGAAAGCCGAAGACAGTCGGATGGACGGACATGACGAAACTATCAGGGTTCCGAGATTTTTCCCCGAGATTTATTTTAACCCTAAAAAGGAGTATGCCAAGATCGTAGCAAATGGAAGGTAGCGATAGCGGTAACGATAGCGGTAGCGATAGCGATTACCGCTATCGCTAACCGCTATAGCTACCGCTATCGCCAACGCCAACGCCAACGCTATCACTACCGCTATCGCCAACCCCAACGCCAACGCCAACGCCAACGCCAACGCCAACGCCAACGCCAAAGCCAACACCAACAGATTTTTGACAGTTTAGATTTGGTAGGTGAGATTGAGAATGTAGAAGTTTCGGACTCTTATGTATGTACCCCGGAACAGTGCGATTCGTACTTAATTAACGCCGGGGCTTCCCTCAGAATAATTCAACTGAACATTAGAAGTATCTCGCGTAATTTTGACCAATTTGAAACTTCCAGTACTAGAATTAAAATTCCAGTGAACATTGTTGTATTGATCGCTGCGATCGCCAACACCAACACAAACTTATAACATCTTTTGTCGTTGGCTTTGGCGTTGGCGTTGGCGTTGGTATGCGCGTTGGTGTTGGCGCTGCCACTACCGCTGCCGCTACCGCTATCGCTACCGCTATTGCTACCGCTATCCCTACCGCTACCGCTATCGCAACCGCTATCGCCAACGCCACGTGTTGGTGTTGGTGTTGGTGTTGGTGTTGGTGTTGGTGTTGGTGTTGGTGTTGGTGTTGGTGTTGGTGTTGGTGTTGGTGTTGGTGTTGGTGTTGGTGTTGGTGTTGGTGTTGGTGTTGGTGTTGGTGTTGGTGTTGGTGTTGGTGTTGGTGTTGGTGTTGGTGTTGGTGTTGGTGTTGGTGTTGGTGTTGGTGTTGGTGTTGGTGTTGGTGTTGGTGTTGGTGTTGGTGTTGGTGTTGGTGTTGGTGTTGGTGTTGGTGTTGGTGTTGGTGTTGGTGTTGGTGTTGGTGTTGGTGTTGGTGTTGGTGTTGGTGTTGGTGTTGGTGTTGGTGTTGGTGTTGGTGTTGGTGTTGGTGTTGGTGTTGGTGTTGGTGTTCGTGTTCGTGTTCGTGTTCGTGTTCGTGTTCGTGTTCGTGTTCGTGTTCGTGTTCGTGTTCGTGTTCGTGTTCGAGTTCGTGTTCGTGTTCGTGTTCGTGTTCGTGTTCGTGTTCGTGTTCGTGTTCGTGTTCGTTCGCGTTAGCGGTAGCGGTAGCGTAACACCAACAACAACGCCAACGCTAACGCCAACACCAACTAACGCTAACGCCCACGCCAACAAACGTTGTATACATTCTGTAAAATTACATCATATTTGTGTAAAATTTTAGTTATATCATTTTACAAATTCACGAATACATAGTTGTTATGTAAAATTCCATGTCAAGTATTTTTACATACATCTAATGTACTATACCTTATGTAAAATTACATCTTCATTATGTTGGATCATGATTCTATTTATCCGTTATGACATGTATATACTATACTACCTATGAACATTGACAAAACGAAAATAAAACAGCCAAGTGCGTGTCGGGCCACGCATAGAATAGGGTTCCGTAGTCACACATAATAACCTCATAACTCCTGATCTAACAGAGTTATCGGCTCCGTTATAGTTTTCTTTGAAACTTCATTACATGGACTACCTTCACAAATATTTTCAGATTTTTCGAGCCCGCCGTTTAAATTTTAGAGGGAGGGGGGGGGCGCTCTGTTTTACTAAAAAATTAGCTTTTAAGTTGAATTTCTCGAAACGAATACTTGAATCAAAAAATCGCGTTAGCCTCTGAATGTTTTTAAAAGATCTATCTAATGGCGGCACCACACATCGGAGTAGACGTACGAAAAAAAATCAAATCCTGGTTACTTTCAGAGGTTTGTTTTTCATAATTTTCTTTTAGCACTTTGTCAACGTAGAAACTACACATATCCATGCCAAGTTTTATGTTTCTAGCACTCACCGTTTAGGAGGAAAGCCGAAGACAGTCGGATGGACGGACATGACGAAACTATCAGGGTTCCGAGATTTTTCCCCGAGATTTATTTTAACCCTAAAAAGGAGTATGCCAAGATCGTAGCAAATGGAAGGTAGCGATAGCGGTAACGATAGCGGTAGCGATAGCGATTACCGCTATCGCTACCGCTATAGCTACCGCTATCGCCAACGCCAACGCCAACGCTATCACTACCGCTATCGCCAACCCCAACGCCAACGCCAACGCCAACGCCAACGCCAACGCCAACGCCAACGCCAACGCCAACGCCAACGCCAACGCCAACGCCAACGCCAACGCCAACGCCAACGCCAACGCCAACGCCAACACCAACGCCAACGCCAACGACAAAAGATGTTATAAGTTTGTGTTGGTGTTGGCGATCGCAGCGATCAATACAACAATGTTCACTGGAATTTTAATTCTAGTTAGTAAAATTACATCTTCATTATGTTGGATCATGATTCTATTTATCCGTTATGACATGTATATACTACCTATGAACATTGACAAAACGAAAATAAAACAGCCAAGTGCGTGTCGGGCCACCAACACCAACACCAACACCAACACCAACACCAACACCAACTACAATACCAACTTATAACGTCTTATAGCGTTAGCGTTAGCGGTAGCGGTAGCGTAACACCAACAACAACGCCAACGCTAACGCCAACACCAACTAACGCTAACGCCCACGCCAACAAACGTTGTATACATTCTGTAAAATAACATCATATTTGTGTAAAATTTTAGTTATATCATTTTACAAATTCACGAAAACATAGTTGTTATGTAAAATTACATGTCAAGTATTTTTACATAAATCTAATGTACTATACCTTATGTAAAATTACATCTTCATTATGTTGGATCATGATTCTATTTATCCGTTATGACATGAAAATAAAATAAATAAAATAAAATAACGTTTATTATCTTTGAAATTTTCAGAAAATTATTTAGATTCGTCAGAAGTTGGTGTGACTCTACCGAGGGTTCCAAAATGCAACGAGACTGAGAAGAGCCCTCAAGAAACTCAGCTCGGCTTTTTTCAAAATATTTCATCTTAAATCTAATACAGAGTTATTTAGAAAGGAGCAATTCGTTACGTTGTTACAACCAGGCCGCCTTGTCATCTAAGAAATCATTAATACTATAATAAGCTTTATGGCACAATTTACTTTTTATTAGTTTTTTAAATTTATTGACAGATAAATTTGCTATTTCGGTTGGCAATGTATTGTACATTCGAATAAAGTTCCCCGCAAAAGAATTACTCACTTTATGAAGCCTAAATTTAGGAACAGCCAGTTTATCCTTATTTCTTAAGTTTAGATTATGATTATCACTATTTTTCACAAATTTACTTTTGTTCTTGTGGGTATACAATAAAATTTCATAAATATACTGTGAATACACTGTAAGGATGTTAATATGCTTAAACTTATCTCTTAATGACTCCCGAGACCCCATTCCATAGATAGTCCGGATAGCCCTTCTATTTATCCGTTATGACATGTATATACTATACTACCTATGAACATTGACAAAACGAAAATAAAACAGCCAAGTGCGTGTCGGGCCACGCATAGAATAGGGTTCCGTAGTCACACATAATAACCTCATAACTCCTGATCTAACAGAGTTATCGGCTCCGTTATAGTTTTCTTTGAAACTTCATTACATGGACTACCTTCACAAATATTTTCAGATTTTTCGAGCCCGCCGTTTAAATTTTAGAGGGAGGGGGGGGGCGCTCTGTTTTACTAAAAAATTAGCTTTTAAGTTGAATTTCTCGAAACGAATACTTGAATCAAAAAATCGCGTTAGCCTCTGAATGTTTTTAAAAGATCTATCTAATGGCGGCACCACACATCGGAGTAGACGTACGAAAAAAAATCAAATCCTGGTTACTTTCAGAGGTTTGTTTTTCATAATTTTCTTTTAGCACTTTGTCAACGTAGAAACTACACATATCCATGCCAAGTTTTATGTTTCTAGCACTCACCGTTTAGGAGGAAAGCCGAAGACAGTCGGATGGACGGACATGACGAAACTATCAGGGTTCCGAGATTTTTCCCCGAGATTTATTTTAACCCTAAAAAGGAGTATGCCAAGATCGTAGCAAATGGAAGGTAGCGATAGCGGTAACGATAGCGGTAGCGATAGCGATTACCGCTATCGCTAACCGCTATAGCTACCGCTATCGCCAACGCCAACGCCAACGCTATCACTACCGCTATCGCCAACCCCAACGCCAACGCCAACGCCAACGCCAACGCCAACGCCAACGCCAACGCCAAAGCCAACACCAACAGATTTTTGACAGTTTAGATTTGGTAGGTGAGATTGAGAATGTAGAAGTTTCGGACTCTTATGTATGTACCCCGGAACAGTGCGATTCGTACTTAATTAACGCCGGGGCTTCCCTCAGAATAATTCAACTGAACATTAGAAGTATCTCGCGTAATTTTGACCAATTTGAAACTTCCAGTACTAGTGAAACTTCCAGTACTAGAATTAAAATTCCAGTGAACATTGTTGTATTGATCGCTGCGATCGCCAACACCAACACAAACTTATAACATCTTTTGTCGTTGGCTTTGGCGTTGGCGTTGGCGTTGGTATGCGCGTTGGTGTTGGCGCTGCCACTACCGCTGCCGCTACCGCTATCGCTACCGCTATCGCTACCGCTATCCCTACCGCTACCGCTATCGCAACCGCTATCGCCAACGCCACGTGTTGGTGTTGGTGTTGGTGTTGGTGTTGGTGTTGGTGTTGGTGTTGGTGTTGGTGTTGGTGTTGGTGTTGGTGTTGGTGTTGGTGTTGGTGTTGGTGTTGGTGTTGGTGTTGGTGTTGGTGTTGGTGTTGGTGTTGGTGTTGGTGTTGGTGTTGGTGTTGGTGTTGGTGTTGGTGTTGGTGTTGGTGTTGGTGTTGGTGTTGGTGTTGGTGTTGGTGTTGGTGTTGGTGTTGGTGTTGGTGTTGGTGTTGGTGTTGGTGTTGGTGTTGGTGTTGGTGTTGGTGTTGGTGTTGGTGTTGGTGTTGGTGTTGGTGTTGGTGTTGGTGTTGGTGTTGGTGTTGGTGTTGGTGTTGGTGTTGGTGTTGGTGTTGGTGTTGGTGTTGGTGTTGGTGTTGGTGTTGGTGTTGGTGTTGGTGTTGGTGTTCGTGTTCGTGTTCGTGTTCGTGTTCGTGTTCGTGTTCGTGTTCGTGTTCGTGTTCGTGTTCGTGTTCGTGTTCGTGTTCGTGTTCGTGTTCGTGTTCGTGTTCGTGTTCGTGTTCGTGTTCGTGTTCGTGTTCGTTCGCGTTAGCGGTAGCGGTAGCGTAACACCAACAACAACGCCAACGCTAACGCCAACACCAACTAACGCTAACGCCCACGCCAACAAACGTTGTATACATTCTGTAAAATTACATCATATTTGTGTAAAATTTTAGTTATATCATTTTACAAATTCACGAATACATAGTTGTTATGTAAAATTACATGTCAAGTATTTTTACATAAATCTAATGTACTATACCTTATGTAAAATTACATCTTCATTATGTTGGATCATGATTCTATTTATCCGTTATGACATGTATATACTATACTACCTATGAACATTGACAAAACGAAAATAAAACAGCCAAGTGCGTGTCGGGCCACGCATAGAATAGGGTTCCGTAGTCACACATAATAACCTTGGGTGCAAAGGGGCTCTACCAACATCTATAGGGCCCCAGCGACCTCACCTGCTAGTGGCGCACCTGCTGATAAACGGACGAGGCTCGTTAATTTACGGTACCTATGGAGTGGCTTCGGCCCCTACGTGGGTACCAGGTGGTACAACAGTGTTGGTCCGGGGGGGTACCACCGTGCAGCTGTGCTAAAGCCCCCCAAGTAACCCAGCCCAGGCTGGGTTGCGTTAGGGGTTCAGTAGCTGCACCGCCGGGCCCGGGGCGATGTATGGTGCAGCAGGCATGGGACCAGTGGGGGCGAAACGGAGTCTAGTGTGGGTGGTGTGGGTCGATTCGCCGGCCAGGGAGACCCTTAGCAACGGCGTTGCCGCGGCCGCCCGCAACACAGTCATGGGGCCCGCCTGGGGCCAACCACCCCAGGAGGCTGCCCCACATGTTGCGCATAATCCTGATGTGGGATCGCCGCTCCGGGTGGTAACCGGTGTGGGGTAGCGGCGGCCTTGCATCAGGGGGGTTTGGGAGCCCTTCCGTCCGGCGGGTCGGCTCCGACCTAACCACACGGTTCTAGACAAAGCTAGCCCCTGCGCTTTGTCACTTACTGCTGCACCAAATGTCGCCCTGTCTTCACGCTTCTTCTTCAAAATCTACAATGGCAGTGCAACAAAAAAGAAATAAACGTTACACAGCGGCCCTAGGAAACCCCACAACTTCACATTTCGAGGTGGAGTTCACTAACGTCCGTGGACTCCATGCGAACCTCGATACCGTCCACCACCACCTTGAGACGGCACGGCCCGCTGTGATGTTCCTCACGGAGACACAAATACGCCGCCCTGACGACACGTCTTACCTGTGTTACCCCGGCTATGTCATCGAGGAACAATTTCGAGACAAAGCCGGGGTGTGCGTGTTCGTTAGGGCGGATGTTTGCTGCCGCCGGTTGCGCTGCCTAGAGAACCCCTCCAATTCCGTCCTTTGGCTGCACGTAGACCATGGCTCTATGAGCCAGATCTACGTGTGCGTCTACCGATCCCACACAGGGGATTCTGAGACAACAAAGCTCTTCCAGTACCTCAGCGAGACGGCTGATGAAGCGCAGGTGCGGTTCCCGAACGCTGACCTAGTGTTTCTGGGGGACTTCAATGGCCATCACATTGAATGGCTGGGGTCCCTCAAGACTGATCATGCGGGTAGAGCCGCCCATGCGTTCGCTCTCTCCCACGGTCTGACCCAGATGGTATGCGGGATCACCCGGATACCAGACAGGTCAGATCACGCGCCCGCTCTGCTGGATCTACTGCTGACGAGTCGCCCAGCCCAGTACAGTGTTTCGGTAGGAGCCCCACTGGGTAGTTCCGACCACTGTGTTGTTCACGCTGGCATGAAGGTGTCACCTCCTGCACGTCCTGTGCAAACGTCACGACGACTATGGCACTACTCGTCAGCGGATTGGGACGGTCTACGCGATTATTTTGCGTCCGTCCCCTGGAGCCAGCGCTGCTTTGTAGGAAAGGCTCCTTCGGATAGTGCTTCTGCTATTGCTGGCGAGATCAGTTTAGGGATGGATTATTACATCCCTTTCACTGATGTCGCCAGTATCCGCAGAGCCCGTCCCTGGTTCGGGCGAGATTGTGCCAAAGCTGTTCGACAAAAACAGTCGGCATATCGCGCCTGGATCAGGGCCCGGGCTGTGCGCGACTCAAACGTGGGCCACCTCAAAGCAGCGTACAACCGGGCCACAAAGTCGAGTAAGAGGGCCTTTAAGAGAGCGGATGCCCAGCGCGTCGCGCGGCTTGGTCAGGAGCTCACTTCCCATCCCACGGGCAGCCGTGGATTCTGGCAACTGGCCAAAGCCGTGCAATCTAACTTTTGTCAGCCCTCGCTGCCACCGCTGCGTTACCCAGATGGAACACTGGCTCACAAAGCCCAAGAGAAAGCGGATATGCTCGCAGACCTCTTTGCGGCTAATTCCCGGGTCGACGACCGTGGCCTGCAGCCCCCCGCCATCGCCAACTGTGGCCACACAATGCCTGATATTGTTATCAGGCAATGTGATGTACGGGCAGTGCTGCGGTCACTCGACACGCGGAAAGCCAGTGGCCCTGACGGCATTCCGGCGGTGGTGCTACGAAAATGTGCAGCTGAGTTGTCTCCAGTATTAACGCGTCTGTACCGCCTGTCATACTCTTCAGGGCTCGTGCCGGAGGTCTGGAAGGAGGCGAACGTACAACCGATCCCCAAGAAAGGGGATCGGTCCGATCCAGGCAACTATCGACCCATAGCTGTCACCTCAGTCATTTGCAAGGTGCTTGAGCTCCTTATAAATAAGCAGCTCATGCAATTCCTAGAGGATCACTCGCTAATCAATGATCGACAATACGGCTTCAGGCCAAAGCGATCAACGGGTGATCTTCTGGCATTCGTAACGCATGTCTGGGGTGGGGCTATGGAAAGGCACGGCGAGTCCTTGGCTATTAGCCTGGACATCGCCAAAGCCTTCGATAGGGTCTGGCATGCTTCGCTCCTTTCCAAGCTTCCGGCATATGGTCTACCTCCTCAACTGTGCAGCTGGATTGCCAGCTTTTTAAACGAGCGCCGAGTGCGGGTCCTCTGCGATGGCCAGGCTTCTCGCTTCTTGCAAGTGAATGCCGGGGTACCGCAGGGGTCCGTACTATCACCAACTCTCTTTCTTCTGCATATCAATGATATGCTATCCCTCGGGAACATTCATTGCTATGCAGATGACAGCACACTGCACGGGAGTTACTCGGTTCGTCCGACGGCGGGGCGATCTGAGATTGAGGAGGAGAGACGACGACTCGTGGCTGATCTCGACCGTAACCTCGACAGTATCTCTCAATGGGGTACCGAGAACCTGGTCGAGTTCAATGCCCGCAAAACACAGGCGTGTGCATTTACTGCGAAGAAATCCCCTTTCCTTCCCCTACCCTCTCTTCAGAATGCATTATTACCAATGAAGGACAACCTTGATATCCTTGGCATAGACGTTCGTCGAGAGCTCAATAATAAAAACTACATCGAAAGATGTATAGGGCTAGCTTCGCGGAAACTAGGAATACTGAATAAGGTAAAGAGATTCTTTACACCGGACCAGAGGTGTCTGCTGTACAAGACGCAGATTAGACCCTGCGTCGAATACTGCTCTCACCTCTGGGACGGCTCCGCGAAGTATCTGCTGGACGCTCTCGACGCTATGCAGCGACGGGCTATCCGTATTATTGGTTGTCCGGAGGTAACGGGAAGCCTTGAGCCGCTAGCTCAGCGCCGAACAATAGCTTCCTTGGCCGCATTCTACCGTATTTACCACGGCGAGTGTTCTGAAGAGCTCTTCAATCTGATCCCACCCTCTTCCTTCCGATCCCGAACGACTCGTGCCGGGCAGAGATGCCACCCTCACACAGTGGATAGCATGTTCGCGAGAACCGAACGTTTTAAACGTTCGTTTCTCTGCCGAACGATAGTGGCCTGGAACGCCCTGCCTGTGCACGTGTTTCCTCCCACATATAATCCTGGGTTCTTTAAGCGGAGCGTGAAGAGGCACATCAGTAGGTCGTCAAGTTGAGGGCCACTCTCAATAGTAATGTGTGCTGTGAGAGTGGCCCACAATCGCTAGACGTCGTCACGACTTACCACCAGGCGGGCGGCGTCAATTTGGCGAACCAAATATAAAAAAAAAAAAAAAAAAAAAAAAAAAAAAAAAAAAAACCTCATAACTCCTGATCTAACAGAGTTATCGGCTCCGTTATAGTTTTCTTTGAAACTTCATTACATGGACTACCTTCACAAATATTTTCAGATTTTTCGAGCCCGCCGTTTAAATTTTAGAGGGAGGGGGGGGCGCTCTGTTTTACTAAAAAATTAGCTTTTAAGTTGAATTTCTCGAAACGAATACTTGAATCAAAAAATCGCGTTAGCCTCTGAATGTTTTTAAAAGATCTATCTAATGGCGGCACCACACATCGGAGTAGACGTACGAAAAAAAATCAAATCCTGGTTACTTTCAGAGGTTTGTTTTTCATAATTTTCTTTTAGCACTTTGTCAACGTAGAAACTACACATATCCATGCCAAGTTTTATGTTTCTAGCACTCACCGTTTAGGAGGAAAGCCGAAGACAGTCGGATGGACGGACATGACGAAACTATCAGGGTTCCGAGATTTTTCCCCGAGATTTATTTTAACCCTAAAAAGGAGTATGCCAAGATCGTAGCAAATGGAAGGTAGCGATAGCGGTAACGATAGCGGTAGCGATAGCGATTACCGCTATCGCTACCGCTATAGCTACCGCTATCGCCAACGCCAACGCCAACGCTATCACTACCGCTATCGCCAACCCCAACGCCAACGCCAACGCCAACGCCAACGCCAACGCCAACGCCAACGCCAACGCCAACGCCAACGCCAACGCCAACGCCAACGCCAACGCCAACGCCAACACCAACGCCAACGCCAACGACAAAAGATGTTATAAGTTTGTGTTGGTGTTGGCGATCGCAGCGATCAATACAACAATGTTCACTGGAATTTTAATTCTAGTTAGTAAAATTACATCTTCATTATGTTGGATCATGATTCTATTTATCCGTTATGACATGTATATACTACCTATGAACATTGACAAAACGAAAATAAAACAGCCAAGTGCGTGTCGGGCCACCAACACCAACACCAACACCAACACCAACACCAACACCAACTACAACACCAACTTATAACGTCTTATAGCGTTAGCGTTAGCGGTAGCGGTAGCGTAACACCAACAACAACGCCAACGCTAACGCCAACACCAACTAACGCTAACGCCCACGCCAACAAACGTTGTATACATTCTGTAAAATAACATCATATTTGTGTAAAATTTTAGTTATATCATTTTACAAATTCACGAAAACATAGTTGTTATGTAAAATTACATGTCAAGTATTTTTACATAAATCTAATGTACTATACCTTATGTAAAATTACATCTTCATTATGTTGGATCATGATTCTATTTATCCGTTATGACATGAAAATAAAATAAATAAAATAAAATAACGTTTATTATCTTTGAAATTTTCAGAAAATTATTTAGATTCGTCAGAAGTTGGTGTGACTCTACCGAGGGTTCCAAAATGCAACGAGACTGAGAAGAGCCCTCAAGAAACTCAGCTCGGCTTTTTTCAAAATATTTCATCTTAAATCTAATACAGAGTTATTTAGAAAGGAGCAATTCGTTACGTTGTTACAACCAGGCCGCCTTGTCATCTAAGAAATCATTAATACTAAAATAAGCTTTATGGCACAATTTACTTTTTATTAGTTTTTTAAATTTATTGACAGATAAATTTGCTATTTCGGTTGGCAATGTATTGTACATTCGAATAAAGTTCCCCGCAAAAGAATTACTCACTTTATGAAGCCTAAATTTAGGAACAGCCAGTTTATCCTTATTTCTTAAGTTTAGATTATGATTATCACTATTTTTCACAAATTTACTTTTGTTCTTGTGGGTATACAATAAAATTTCATAAATATACTGTGAATACACTGTAAGGATGTTAATATGCTTAAACTTATCTCTTAATGACTCCCGAGACCCCATTCCATAGATAGTCCGGATAGCCCTTCTATTTATCCGTTATGACATGTATATACTATACTACCTATGAACATTGACAAAACGAAAATAAAACAGCCAAGTGCGTGTCGGGCCACGCATAGAATAGGGTTCCGTAGTCACACATAATAACCTCATAACTCCTGATCTAACAGAGTTATCGGCTCCGTTATAGTTTTCTTTGAAACTTCATTACATGGACTACCTTCACAAATATTTTCAGATTTTTCGAGCCCGCCGTTTAAATTTTAGAGGGAGGGGGGGGGCGCTCTGTTTTACTAAAAAATTAGCTTTTAAGTTGAATTTCTCGAAACGAATACTTGAATCAAAAAATCGCGTTAGCCTCTGAATGTTTTTAAAAGATCTATCTAATGGCGGCACCACACATCGGAGTAGACGTACGAAAAAAAATCAAATCCTGGTTACTTTCAGAGGTTTGTTTTTCATAATTTTCTTTTAGCACTTTGTCAACGTAGAAACTACACATATCCATGCCAAGTTTTATGTTTCTAGCACTCACCGTTTAGGAGGAAAGCCGAAGACAGTCGGATGGACGGACATGACGAAACTATCAGGGTTCCGAGATTTTTCCCCGAGATTTATTTTAACCCTAAAAAGGAGTATGCCAAGATCGTAGCAAATGGAAGGTAGCGATAGCGGTAACGATAGCGGTAGCGATAGCGATTACCGCTATCGCTAACCGCTATAGCTACCGCTATCGCCAACGCCAACGCCAACGCTATCACTACCGCTATCGCCAACCCCAACGCCAACGCCAACGCCAACGCCAACGCCAACGCCAACGCCAACGCCAACGCCAACGCCAACGCCAAAGCCAACACCAACAGATTTTTGACAGTTTAGATTTGGTAGGTGAGATTGAGAATGTAGAAGTTTCGGACTCTTTTGGTGTTGGTGTTGGTGTTGGTGTTGGTGTTGGTGTTGGTGTTGGTGTTGGTGTTGGTGTTGGTGTTGGTGTTGGTGTTGGTGTTGGTGTTGGTGTTGGTGTTGGTGTTGGTGTTGGTGTTGGTGTTGGTGTTGGTGTTGGTGTTGGTGTTGGTGTTGGTGTTGGTGTTGGTGTTGGTGTTGGTGTTGGTGTTGGTGTTGGTGTTGGTGTTGGTGTTGGTGTTGGTGTTGGTGTTGGTGTTGGTGTTGGTGTTGGTGTTGGTGTTCGTGTTCGTGTTCGTGTTCGTGTTCGTGTTCGTGTTCGTGTTCGTGTTCGTGTTCGTGTTCGTGTTCGTGTTCGTGTTCGTGTTCGTGTTCGTGTTCGTGTTCGTTCGCGTTAGCGGTAGCGGTAGCGTAACACCAACAACAACGCCAACGCTAACGCCAACACCAACTAACGCTAACGCCCACGCCAACAAACGTTGTATACATTCTGTAAAATTACATCATATTTGTGTAAAATTTTAGTTATATCATTTTACAAATTCACGAATACATAGTTGTTATGTAAAATTACATGTCAAGTATTTTTACATAAATCTAATGTACTATACCTTATGTAAAATTACATCTTCATTATGTTGGATCATGATTCTATTTATCCGTTATGACATGTATATACTATACTACCTATGAACATTGACAAAACGAAAATAAAACAGCCAAGTGCGTGTCGGGCCACGCATAGAATAGGGTTCCGTAGTCACACATAATAACCTCATAACTCCTGATCTAACAGAGTTATCGGCTCCGTTATAGTTTTCTTTGAAACTTCATTACATGGACTACCTTCACAAATATTTTCAGATTTTTCGAGCCCGCCGTTTAAATTTTAGAGGGAGGGGGGGGGCGCTCTGTTTTACTAAAAAATTAGCTTTTAAGTTGAATTTCTCGAAACGAATACTTGAATCAAAAAATCGCGTTAGCCTCTGAATGTTTTTAAAAGATCTATCTAATGGCGGCACCACACATCGGAGTAGACGTACGAAAAAAAATCAAATCCTGGTTACTTTCAGAGGTTTGTTTTTCATAATTTTCTTTTAGCACTTTGTCAACGTAGAAACTACACATATCCATGCCAAGTTTTATGTTTCTAGCACTCACCGTTTAGGAGGAAAGCCGAAGACAGTCGGATGGACGGACATGACGAAACTATCAGGGTTCCGAGATTTTTCCCCGAGATTTATTTTAACCCTAAAAAGGAGTATGCCAAGATCGTAGCAAATGGAAGGTAGCGATAGCGGTAACGATAGCGGTAGCGATAGCGATTACCGCTATCGCTACCGCTATAGCTACCGCTATCGCCAACGCCAACGCCAACGCTATCACTACCGCTATCGCCAACCCCAACGCCAACGCCAACGCCAACGCCAACGCCAACGCCAACGCCAACGCCAACGCCAACGCCAACGCCAACGCCAACGCCAACGCCAACGCCAACGCCAACGCCAACGCCAACGCCAACACCAACGCCAACGCCAACGACAAAAGATGTTATAAGTTTGTGTTGGTGTTGGCGATCGCAGCGATCAATACAACAATGTTCACTGGAATTTTAATTCTAGTTAGTAAAATTACATCTTCATTATGTTGGATCATGATTCTATTTATCCGTTATGACATGTATATACTACCTATGAACATTGACAAAACGAAAATAAAACAGCCAAGTGCGTGTCGGGCCACCAACACCAACACCAACACCAACACCAACACCAACTACAACACCAACTTATAACGTCTTATAGCGTTAGCGTTAGCGGTAGCGGTAGCGTAACACCAACAACAACGCCAACGCTAACGCCAACACCAACTAACGCTAATGCCCACGCCAACAAACGTTGTATACATTCTGTAAAATAACATCATATTTGTGTAAAATTTTAGTTATATCATTTTACAAATTCACGAAAACATAGTTGTTATGTAAAATTACATGTCAAGTATTTTTACATAAATCTAATGTACTATACCTTATGTAAAATTACATCTTCATTATGTTGGATCATGATTCTATTTATCCGTTATGACATGTATATACTATACTACCTATGAACATTGACAAAACGAAAATAAAACAGCCAAGTGCGTGTCGGGCCACGCATAGAATAGGGTTCCGTAGTCACACATAATAACCTCATAACTCCTGATCTAACAGAGTTATCGGCTCCGTTATAGTTTTCTTTGAAACTTCATTACATGGACTACCTTCACAAATATTTTCAGATTTTTCGAGCCCGCCGTTTAAATTTTAGAGGGAGGGGGGGGGCGCTCTGTTTTACTAAAAAATTAGCTTTTAAGTTGAATTTCTCGAAACGAATACTTGAATCAAAAAATCGCGTTAGCCTCTGAATGTTTTTAAAAGATCTATCTAATGGCGGCACCACACATCGGAGTAGACGTACGAAAAAAAATCAAATCCTGGTTACTTTCAGAGGTTTGTTTTTCATAATTTTCTTTTAGCACTTTGTCAACGTAGAAACTACACATATCCATGCCAAGTTTTATGTTTCTAGCACTCACCGTTTAGGAGGAAAGCCGAAGACAGTCGGATGGACGGACATGACGAAACTATCAGGGTTCCGAGATTTTTCCCCGAGATTTATTTTAACCCTAAAAAGGAGTATGCCAAGATCGTAGCAAATGGAAGGTAGCGATAGCGGTAACGATAGCGGTAGCGATAGCGATTACCGCTATCGCTAACCGCTATAGCTACCGCTATCGCCAACGCCAACGCCAACGCTATCACTACCGCTATCGCCAACCCCAACGCCAACGCCAACGCCAACGCCAACGCCAACGCCAACGCCAACGCCAAAGCCAACACCAACAGATTTTTGACAGTTTAGATTTGGTAGGTGAGATTGAGAATGTAGAAGTTTCGGACTCTTATGTATGTACCCCGGAACAGTGCGATTCGTACTTAATTAACGCCGGGGCTTCCCTCAGAATAATTCAACTGAACATTAGAAGTATCTCGCGTAATTTTGACCAATTTGAAACTTCCAGTACTAGAATAAAAATTCCAGTGAACATTGTTGTATTGATCGCTGCGATCGCCAACACCAACACAAACTTATAACATCTTTTGTCGTTGGCTTTGGCGTTGGCGTTGGCGTTGGTATGCGTGTTGGTGTTGGCGCTGCCACTACCGCTGCCGCTACCGCTATCGCTACCGCTATCGCTACCGCTATCCCTACCGCTACCGCTATCGCAACCGCTATCGCCAACGCCACGTGTTGGTGTTGGTGTTGGTGTTGGTGTTGGTGTTGGTGTTGGTGTTGGTGTTGGTGTTGGTGTTGGTGTTGGTGTTGGTGTTGGTGCTGGTGCTGGTGCTGGTGCTGGTGTTGGTGTTGGTGTTGGTGTTGGTGTTGGTGTTGGTGTTGGTGTTGGTGTTGGTGTTGGTGTTGGTGTTGGTGTTGGTGTTGGTGTTGGTGTTGGTGTTGGTGTTGGTGTTGGTGTTGGTGTTGGTGTTGGTGTTGGTGTTGGTGTTGGTGTTGGTGTTGGTGTTGGTGTTGGTGTTGGTGTTGGTGTTGGTGTTGGTGTTGGTGTTGGTGTTGGTGTTGGTGTTGGTGTTGGTGTTGGTGTTGGTGTTGGTGTTGGTGTTGGTGTTGGTGTTGGTGTTGGTGTTGGTGTTGGTGTTGGTGTTGGTGTTGGTGTTGGTGTTGGTGTTGGTGTTGGTGTTGGTGTTGGTGTTGGTGTTGGTGTTGGTGTTGGTGTTGGTGTTGGTGTTGGTGTTGGTGTTCGTGTTCGTGTTCGTGTTCGTGTTCGTGTTCGTGTTCGTGTTCGTGTTCGTGTTCGTGTTCGTGTTCGTGTTCGTGTTCGTGTTCGTGTTCGTGTTCGTTCGCGTTAGCGGTAGCGGTAGCGTAACACCAACAACAACGCCAACGCTAACGCCAACACCAACTAACGCTAACGCCCACGCCAACAAACGTTGTATACATTCTGTAAAATTACATCATATTTGTGTAAAATTTTAGTTATATCATTTTACAAATTCACGAATACATAGTTGTTATGTAAAATTACATGTCAAGTATTTTTACATAAATCTAATGTACTATACCTTATGTAAAATTACATCTTCATTATGTTGGATCATGATTCTATTTATCCGTTATGACATGTATATACTATACTACCTATGAACATTGACAAAACGAAAATAAAACAGCCAAGTGCGTGTCGGGCCACGCATAGAATAGGGTTCCGTAGTCACACATAATAACCTTGGGTGCAAAGGGGCTCTACCAACATCTATAGGGCCCCAGCGACCTCACCTGCTAGTGGCGCACCTGCTGATAAACGGACGAGGCTCGTTAATTTACGGTACCTATGGAGTGGCTTCGGCCCCTACGTGGGTACCAGGTGGTACAACAGTGTTGGTCCGGGGGGGTACCACCGTGCAGCTGTGCTAAAGCCCCCCAAGTAACCCAGCCCAGGCTGGGTTGCGTTAGGGGTTCAGTAGCTGCACCGCCGGGCCCGGGGCGATGTATGGTGCAGCAGGCATGGGACCAGTGGGGGCGAAACGGAGTCTAGTGTGGGTGGTGTGGGTCGATTCGCCGGCCAGGGAGACCCTTAGCAACGGCGTTGCCGCGGCCGCCCGCAACACAGTCATGGGGCCCGCCTGGGGCCAACCACCCCAGGAGGCTGCCCCACATGTTGCGCATAATCCTGATGTGGGATCGCCGCTCCGGGTGGTAACCGGTGTGGGGTAGCGGCGGCCTTGCATCAGGGGGGTTTGGGAGCCCTTCCGTCCGGCGGGTCGGCTCCGACCTAACCACACGGTTCTAGACAAAGCTAGCCCCTGCGCTTTGTCACTTACTGCTGCACCAAATGTCGCCCTGTCTTCACGCTTCTTCTTCAAAATCTACAATGGCAGTGCAACAAAAAAGAAATAAACGTTACACAGCGGCCCTAGGAAACCCCACAACTTCACATTTCGAGGTGGAGTTCACTAACGTCCGTGGACTCCATGCGAACCTCGATACCGTCCACCACCACCTTGAGACGGCACGGCCCGCTGTGATGTTCCTCACGGAGACACAAATACGCCGCCCTGACGACACGTCTTACCTGTGTTACCCCGGCTATGTCATCGAGGAACAATTTCGAGACAAAGCCGGGGTGTGCGTGTTCGTTAGGGCGGATGTTTGCTGCCGCCGGTTGCGCTGCCTAGAGAACCCCTCCAATTCCGTCCTTTGGCTGCACGTAGACCATGGCTCTATGAGCCAGATCTACGTGTGCGTCTACCGATCCCACACAGGGGATTCTGAGACAACAAAGCTCTTCCAGTACCTCAGCGAGACGGCTGATGAAGCGCAGGTGCGGTTCCCGAACGCTGACCTAGTGTTTCTGGGGGACTTCAATGGCCATCACATTGAATGGCTGGGGTCCCTCAAGACTGATCATGCGGGTAGAGCCGCCCATGCGTTCGCTCTCTCCCACGGTCTGACCCAGATGGTATGCGGGATCACCCGGATACCAGACAGGTCAGATCACGCGCCCGCTCTGCTGGATCTACTGCTGACGAGTCGCCCAGCCCAGTACAGTGTTTCGGTAGGAGCCCCACTGGGTAGTTCCGACCACTGTGTTGTTCACGCTGGCATGAAGGTGTCACCTCCTGCACGTCCTGTGCAAACGTCACGACGACTATGGCACTACTCGTCAGCGGATTGGGACGGTCTACGCGATTATTTTGCGTCCGTCCCCTGGAGCCAGCGCTGCTTTGTAGGAAAGGCTCCTTCGGATAGTGCTTCTGCTATTGCTGGCGAGATCAGTTTAGGGATGGATTATTACATCCCTTTCACTGATGTCGCCAGTATCCGCAGAGCCCGTCCCTGGTTCGGGCGAGATTGTGCCAAAGCTGTTCGACAAAAACAGTCGGCATATCGCGCCTGGATCAGGGCCCGGGCTGTGCGCGACCCAAACGTGGGCCACCTCAAAGCAGCGTACAACCGGGCCACAAAGTCGAGTAAGAGGGCCTTTAAGAGAGCGGATGCCCAGCGCGTCGCGCGGCTTGGTCAGGAGCTCACTTCCCATCCCACGGGCAGCCGTGGATTCTGGCAACTGGCCAAAGCCGTGCAATCTAACTTTTGTCAGCCCTCGCTGCCACCGCTGCGTTACCCAGATGGAACACTGGCTCACAAAGCCCAAGAGAAAGCGGATATGCTCGCAGACCTCTTTGCGGCTAATTCCCGGGTCGACGACCGTGGCCTGCAGCCCCCCGCCATCGCCAACTGTGGCCACACAATGCCTGATATTGTTATCAGGCAATGTGATGTACGGGCAGTGCTGCGGTCACTCGACACGCGGAAAGCCAGTGGCCCTGACGGCATTCCGGCGGTGGTGCTACGAAAATGTGCAGCTGAGTTGTCTCCAGTATTAACGCGTCTGTACCGCCTGTCATACTCTTCAGGGCTCGTGCCGGAGGTCTGGAAGGAGGCGAACGTACAACCGATCCCCAAGAAAGGGGATCGGTCCGATCCAGGCAACTATCGACCCATAGCTGTCACCTCAGTCATTTGCAAGGTGCTTGAGCTCCTTATAAATAAGCAGCTCATGCAATTCCTAGAGGATCACTCGCTAATCAATGATCGACAATACGGCTTCAGGCCAAAGCGATCAACGGGTGATCTTCTGGCATTCGTAACGCATGTCTGGGGTGGGGCTATGGAAAGGCACGGCGAGTCCTTGGCTATTAGCCTGGACATCGCCAAAGCCTTCGATAGGGTCTGGCATGCTTCGCTCCTTTCCAAGCTTCCGGCATATGGTCTACCTCCTCAACTGTGCAGCTGGATTGCCAGCTTTTTAAACGAGCGCCGAGTGCGGGTCCTCTGCGATGGCCAGGCTTCTCGCTTCTTGCAAGTGAATGCCGGGGTACCGCAGGGGTCCGTACTATCACCAACTCTCTTTCTTCTGCATATCAATGATATGCTATCCCTCGGGAACATTCATTGCTATGCAGATGACAGCACACTGCACGGGAGTTACTCGGTTCGTCCGACGGCGGGGCGATCTGAGATTGAGGAGGAGAGACGACGACTCGTGGCTGATCTCGACCGTAACCTCGACAGTATCTCTCAATGGGGTACCGAGAACCTGGTCGAGTTCAATGCCCGCAAAACACAGGCGTGTGCATTTACTGCGAAGAAATCCCCTTTCCTTCCCCTACCCTCTCTTCAGAATGCATTATTACCAATGAAGGACAACCTTGATATCCTTGGCATAGACGTTCGTCGAGAGCTCAATAATAAAAACTACATCGAAAGATGTATAGGGCTAGCTTCGCGGAAACTAGGAATACTGAATAAGGTAAAGAGATTCTTTACACCGGACCAGAGGTGTCTGCTGTACAAGACGCAGATTAGACCCTGCGTCGAATACTGCTCTCACCTCTGGGACGGCTCCGCGAAGTATCTGCTGGACGCTCTCGACGCTATGCAGCGACGGGCTATCCGTATTATTGGTTGTCCGGAGGTAACGGGAAGCCTTGAGCCGCTAGCTCAGCGCCGAACAATAGCTTCCTTGGCCGCATTCTACCGTATTTACCACGGCGAGTGTTCTGAAGAGCTCTTCAATCTGATCCCACCCTCTTCCTTCCGATCCCGAACGACTCGTGCCGGGCAGAGATGCCACCCTCACACAGTGAATAGCATGTTCGCGAGAACCGAACGTTTTAAACGTTCGTTTCTCTGCCGAACGATAGTGGCCTGGAACGCCCTGCCTGTGCACGTGTTTCCTCCCACATATAATCCTGGGTTCTTTAAGCGGAGCGTGAAGAGGCACATCAGTAGGTCGTCAAGTTGAGGGCCACTCTCAATAGTAATGTGTGCTGTGAGAGTGGCCCACAATCGCTAGACGTCGTCACGACTTACCACCAGGCGGGCGGCGTCAATTTGGCGAACCAAATATAAAAAAAAAAAAAAAAAAAAAAAAAAAAAAAAAAAACCTCATAACTCCTGATCTAACAGAGTTATCGGCTCCGTTATAGTTTTCTTTGAAACTTCATTACATGGACTACCTTCACAAATATTTTCAGATTTTTCGAGCCCGCCGTTTAAATTTTAGAGGGAGGGGGGGGCGCTCTGTTTTACTAAAAAATTTGCTTTTAAGTTGAATTTCTCGAAACGAATACTTGAATCAAAAAATCGCGTTAGCCTCTGAATGTTTTTAAAAGATCTATCTAATGGCGGCACCACACATCGGAGTAGACGTACGAAAAAAAATCAAATCCTGGTTACTTTCAGAGGTTTGTTTTTCATAATTTTCTTTTAGCACTTTGTCAACGTAGAAACTACACATATCCATGCCAAGTTTTATGTTTCTAGCACTCACCGTTTAGGAGGAAAGCCGAAGACAGTCGGATGGACGGACATGACGAAACTATCAGGGTTCCGAGATTTTTCCCCGAGATTTATTTTAACCCTAAAAAGGAGTATGCCAAGATCGTAGCAAATGGAAGGTAGCGATAGCGGTAACGATAGCGGTAGCGATAGCGATTACCGCTATCGCTACCGCTATAGCTACCGCTATCGCCAACGCCAACGCCAACGCTATCACTACCGCTATCGCCAACCCCAACGCCAACGCCAACGCCAACGCCAACGCCAACGCCAACGCCAACGCCAACGCCAACGCCAACGCCAACGCCAACGCCAACGCCAACGCCAACGCCAACACCAACGCCAACGCCAACGACAAAAGATGTTATAAGTTTGTGTTGGTGTTGGCGATCGCAGCGATCAATACAACAATGTTCACTGGAATTTTAATTCTAGTTAGTAAAATTACATCTTCATTATGTTGGATCATGATTCTATTTATCCGTTATGACATGTATATACTACCTATGAACATTGACAAAACGAAAATAAAACAGCCAAGTGCGTGTCGGGCCACCAACACCAACACCAACACCAACACCAACACCAACACCAACACCAACACCAACTACAACACCAACTTATAACGTCTTATAGCGTTAGCGTTAGCGGTAGCGGTAGCGTAACACCAACAACAACGCCAACGCTAACGCCAACACCAACTAACGCTAACGCCCACGCCAACAAACGTTGTATACATTCTGTAAAATAACATCATATTTGTGTATAATTTTAGTTATATCATTTTACAAATTCACGAAAACATAGTTGTTATGTAAAATTACATGTCAAGTATTTTTACATAAATCTAATGTACTATACCTTATGTAAAATTACATCTTCATTATGTTGGATCATGATTCTATTTATCCGTTATGACATGAAAATAAAATAAATAAAATAAAATAACGTTTATTATCTTTGAAATTTTCAGAAAATTATTTAGATTCGTCAGAAGTTGGTGTGACTCTACCGAGGGTTCCAAAATGCAACGAGACTGAGAAGAGCCCTCAAGAAACTCAGCTCGGCTTTTTTCAAAATATTTCATCTTAAATCTAATACAGAGTTATTTAGAAAGGAGCAATTCGTTACGTTGTTACAACCAGGCCGCCTTGTCATCTAAGAAATCATTAATACTAAAATAAGCTTTATGGCACAATTTACTTTTTATTAGTTTTTTAAATTTATTGACAGATAAATTTGCTATTTCGGTTGGCAATGTATTGTACATTCGAATAAAGTTCCCCGCAAAAGAATTACTCACTTTATGAAGCCTAAATTTAGGAACAGCCAGTTTATCCTTATTTCTTAAGTTTAGATTATGATTATCACTATTTTTCACAAATTTACTTTTGTTCTTGTGGGTATACAATAAAATTTCATAAATATACTGTGAATACACTGTAAGGATGTTAATATGCTTAAACTTATCTCTTAATGACTCCCGAGACCCCATTCCATAGATAGTCCGGATAGCCCTTCTATTTATCCGTTATGACATGTATATACTATACTACCTATGAACATTGACAAAACGAAAATAAAACAGCCAAGTGCGTGTCGGGCCACGCATAGAATAGGGTTCCGTAGTCACACATAATAACCTCATAACTCCTGATCTAACAGAGTTATCGGCTCCGTTATAGTTTTCTTTGAAACTTCATTACATGGACTACCTTCACAAATATTTTCAGATTTTTCGAGCCCGCCGTTTAAATTTTAGAGGGAGGGGGGGGGCGCTCTGTTTTACTAAAAAATTAGCTTTTAAGTTGAATTTCTCGAAACGAATACTTGAATCAAAAAATCGCGTTAGCCTCTGAATGTTTTTAAAAGATCTATCTAATGGCGGCACCACACATCGGAGTAGACGTACGAAAAAAAATCAAATCCTGGTTACTTTCAGAGGTTTGTTTTTCATAATTTTCTTTTAGCACTTTGTCAACGTAGAAACTACACATATCCATGCCAAGTTTTATGTTTCTAGCACTCACCGTTTAGGAGGAAAGCCGAAGACAGTCGGATGGACGGACATGACGAAACTATCAGGGTTCCGAGATTTTTCCCCGAGATTTATTTTAACCCTAAAAAGGAGTATGCCAAGATCGTAGCAAATGGAAGGTAGCGATAGCGGTAACGATAGCGGTAGCGATAGCGATTACCGCTATCGCTAACCGCTATAGCTACCGCTATCGCCAACGCCAACGCCAACGCTATCACTACCGCTATCGCCAACCCCAACGCCAACGCCAACGCCAACGCCAACGCCAACGCCAACGCCAACGCCAACGCCAACGCCAACGCCAACGCCAACGCCAACGCCAACGCCAAAGCCAACACCAACAGATTTTTGACAGTTTAGATTTGGTAGGTGAGATTGAGAATGTAGAAGTTTCGGACTCTTTTGGTGTTGGTGTTGGTGTTGGTGTTGGTGTTGGTGTTGGTGTTGGTGTTGGTGTTGGTGTTGGTGTTGGTGTTGGTGTTGGTGTTGGTGTTGGTGTTGGTGTTGGTGTTGGTGTTGGTGTTGGTGTTGGTGTTGGTGTTGGTGTTGGTGTTGGTGTTGGTGTTGGTGTTGGTGTTGGTGTTGGTGTTGGTGTTGGTGTTGGTGTTGGTGTTGGTGTTGGTGTTGGTGTTGGTGTTGGTGTTGGTGTTGGTGTTGGTGTTGGTGTTGGTGTTGGTGTTGGTGTTGGTGTTGGTGTTGGTGTTGGTGTTGGTGTTGGTGTTGGTGTTGGTGTTGGTGTTGGTGTTGGTGTTGGTGTTGGTGTTGGTGTTGGTGTTGGTGTTCGTGTTCGTGTTCGTGTTCGTGTTCGTGTTCGTGTTCGTGTTCGTGTTCGTGTTCGTGTTCGTGTTCGTGTTCGTGTTCGTGTTCGTGTTCGTTCGCGTTAGCGGTAGCGGTAGCGTAACACCAACAACAACGCCAACGCTAACGCCAACACCAACTAACGCTAACGCCCACGCCAACAAACGTTGTATACATTCTGTAAAATTACATCATATTTGTGTAAAATTTTAGTTATATCATTTTACAAATTCACGAATACATAGTTGTTATGTAAAATTACATGTCAAGTATTTTTACATAAATCTAATGTACTATACCTTATGTAAAATTACATCTTCATTATGTTGGATCATGATTCTATTTATCCGTTATGACATGTATATACTATACTACCTATGAACATTGACAAAACGAAAATAAAACAGCCAAGTGCGTGTCGGGCCACGCATAGAATAGGGTTCCGTAGTCACACATAATAACCTCATAACTCCTGATCTAACAGAGTTATCGGCTCCGTTATAGTTTTCTTTGAAACTTCATTACATGGACTACCTTCACAAATATTTTCAGATTTTTCGAGCCCGCCGTTTAAATTTTAGAGGGAGGGGGGGGGGCGCTCTGTTTTACTAAAAAATTTGCTTTTAAGTTGAATTTCTCGAAACGAATACTTGAATCAAAAAATCGCGTTAGCCTCTGAATGTTTTTAAAAGATCTATCTAATGGCGGCACCACACATCGGAGTAGACGTACGAAAAAAAATCAAATCCTGGTTACTTTCAGAGGTTTGTTTTTCATAATTTTCTTTTAGCACTTTGTCAACGTAGAAACTACACATATCCATGCCAAGTTTTATGTTTCTAGCACTCACCGTTTAGGAGGAAAGCCGAAGACAGTCGGATGGACGGACATGACGAAACTATCAGGGTTCCGAGATTTTTCCCCGAGATTTATTTTAACCCTAAAAAGGAGTATGCCAAGATCGTAGCAAATGGAAGGTAGCGATAGCGGTAACGATAGCGGTAGCGATAGCGATTACCGCTATCGCTAACCGCTATAGCTACCGCTATCGCCAACGCCAACGCCAACGCTATCACTACCGCTATCGCCAACCCCAACGCCAACGCCAACGCCAACGCCAACGCCAACGCCAACGCCAACGCCAAAGCCAACACCAACAGATTTTTGACAGTTTAGATTTGGTAGGTGAGATTGAGAATGTAGAAGTTTCGGACTCTTATGTATGTACCCCGGAACAGTGCGATTCGTACTTAATTAACGCCGGGGCTTCCCTCAGAATAATTCAACTGAACATTAGAAGTATCTCGCGTAATTTTGACCAATTTGAAACTTCCAGTACTAGAATAAAAATTCCAGTGAACATTGTTGTATTGATCGCTGCGATCGCCAACACCAACACAAACTTATAACATCTTTTGTCGTTGGCTTTGGCGTTGGCGTTGGCGTTGGTATGCGCGTTGGTGTTGGCGCTGCCACTACCGCTGCCGCTACCGCTATCGCTACCGCTATCGCTACCGCTATCGCTACCGCTATCCCTACCGCTACCGCTATCGCAACCGCTATCGCCAACGCCACGTGTTGGTGTTGGTGTTGGTGTTGGTGTTGGTGTTGGTGTTGGTGTTGGTGTTGGTGTTGGTGTTGGTGTTGGTGTTGGTGTTGGTGTTGGTGTTGGTGTTGGTGTTGGTGTTGGTGTTGGTGTTGGTGTTGGTGTTGGTGTTGGTGTTGGTGTTGGTGTTGGTGTTGGTGTTGGTGTTGGTGTTGGTGTTGGTGTTGGTGTTGGTGTTGGTGTTGGTGTTGGTGTTGGTGTTGGTGTTGGTGTTGGTGTTGGTGTTGGTGTTGGTGTTGGTGTTCGTGTTCGTGTTCGTGTTCGTGTTCGTGTTCGTGTTCGTGTTCGTGTTCGTGTTCGTGTTCGTGTTCGTGTTCGTGTTCGTGTTCGTGTTCGTGTTCGTTCGCGTTAGCGGTAGCGGTAGCGTAACACCAACAACAACGCCAACGCTAACGCCAACACCAACTAACGCTAACGCCCACGCCAACAAACGTTGTATACATTCTGTAAAATTACATCATATTTGTGTAAAATTTTAGTTATATCATTTTACAAATTCACGAATACATAGTTGTTATGTAAAATTACATGTCAAGTATTTTTACATAAATCTAATGTACTATACCTTATGTAAAATTACATCTTCATTATGTTGGATCATGATTCTATTTATCCGTTATGACATGTATATACTATACTACCTATGAACATTGACAAAACGAAAATAAAACAGCCAAGTGCGTGTCGGGCCACGCATAGAATAGGGTTCCGTAGTCACACATAATAACCTCATAACTCCTGATCTAACAGAGTTATCGGCTCCGTTATAGTTTTCTTTGAAACTTCATTACATGGACTACCTTCACAAATATTTTCAGATTTTTCGAGCCCGCCGTTTAAATTTTAGAGGGAGGGGGGGGGCGCTCTGTTTTACTAAAAAATTAGCTTTTAAGATGAATTTCTCGAAACGAATACTTGAATCAAAAAATCGCGTTAGCCTCTGAATGTTTTTAAAAGATCTATCTAATGGCGGCACCACACATCGGAGTAGACGTACGAAAAAAAATCAAATCCTGGTTACTTTCAGAGGTTTGTTTTTCATAATTTTCTTTTAGCACTTTGTCAACGTAGAAACTACACATATCCATGCCAAGTTTTATGTTTCTAGCACTCACCGTTTAGGAGGAAAGCCGAAGACAGTCGGATGGACGGACATGACGAAACTATCAGGGTTCCGAGATTTTTCCCCGAGATTTATTTTAACCCTAAAAAGGAGTATGCCAAGATCGTAGCAAATGGAAGGTAGCGATAGCGGTAACGATAGCGGTAGCGATAGCGATTACCGCTATCGCTACCGCTATAGCTACCGCTATCGCCAACGCCAACGCCAACGCTATCACTACCGCTATCGCCAACCCCAACGCCAACGCCAACGCCAACGCCAACGCCAACGCCAACGCCAACGCCAACGCCAACGCCAACGCCAACGCCAACGCCAACGCCAACACCAACGCCAACGCCAACGACAAAAGATGTTATAAGTTTGTGTTGGTGTTGGCGATCGCAGCGATCAATACAACAATGTTCACTGGAATTTTAATTCTAGTTAGTAAAATTACATCTTCATTATGTTGGATCATGATTCTATTTATCCGTTATGACATGTATATACTACCTATGAACATTGACAAAACGAAAATAAAACAGCCAAGTGCGTGTCGGGCCACCAACACCAACACCAACACCAACACCAACACCAACACCAACTACAACACCAACTTATAACGTCTTATAGCGTTAGCGTTAGCGGTAGCGGTAGCGGTAGCGTAACACCAACAACAACGCCAACGCTAACGCCAACACCAACTAACGCTAACGCCCACGCCAACAAACGTTGTATACATTCTGTAAAATAACATCATATTTGTGTAAAATTTTAGTTATATCATTTTACAAATTCACGAAAACATAGTTGTTATGTAAAATTACATGTCAAGTATTTTTACATAAATCTAATGTACTATACCTTATGTAAAATTACATCTTCATTATGTTGGATCATGATTCTATTTATCCGTTATGACATGAAAATAAAATAAATAAAATAAAATAACGTTTATTATCTTTGAAATTTTCAGAAAATTATTTAGATTCGTCAGAAGTTGGTGTGACTCTACCGAGGGTTCCAAAATGCAACGAGACTGAGAAGAGCCCTCAAGAAACTCAGCTCGGCTTTTTTCAAAATATTTCATCTTAAATCTAATACAGAGTTATTTAGAAAGGAGCAATTCGTTACGTTGTTACAACCAGGCCGCCTTGTCATCTAAGAAATCATTAATACTATAATAAGCTTTATGGCACAATTTACTTTTTATTAGTTTTTTAAATTTATTGACAGATAAATTTGCTATTTCGGTTGGCAATGTATTGTACATTCGAATAAAGTTCCCCGCAAAAGAATTACTCACTTTATGAAGCCTAAATTTAGGAACAGCCAGTTTATCCTTATTTCTTAAGTTTAGATTATGATTATCACTATTTTTCACAAATTTACTTTTGTTCTTGTGGGTATACAATAAAATTTCATAAATATACTGTGAATACACTGTAAGGATGTTAATATGCTTAAACTTATCTCTTAATGACTCCCGAGACCCCATTCCATAGATAGTCCGGATAGCCCTTCTATTTATCCGTTATGACATGTATATACTATACTACCTATGAACATTGACAAAACGAAAATAAAACAGCCAAGTGCGTGTCGGGCCACGCATAGAATAGGGTTCCGTAGTCACACATAATAACCTCATAACTCCTGATCTAACAGAGTTATCGGCTCCGTTATAGTTTTCTTTGAAACTTCATTACATGGACTACCTTCACAAATATTTTCAGATTTTTCGAGCCCGCCGTTTAAATTTTAGAGGGAGGGGGGGGGGGCGCTCTGTTTTACTAAAAAATTAGCTTTTAAGTTGAATTTCTCGAAACGAATACTTGAATCAAAAAATTGCGTTAGCCTCTGAATGTTTTTAAAAGATCTATCTAATGGCGGCACCACACATCGGAGTAGACGTACGAAAAAAAATCAAATCCTGGTTACTTTCAGAGGTTTGTTTTTCATAATTTTCTTTTAGCACTTTGTCAACGTAGAAACTACACATATCCATGCCAAGTTTTATGTTTCTAGCACTCACCGTTTAGGAGGAAAGCCGAAGACAGTCGGATGGACGGACATGACGAAACTATCAGGGTTCCGAGATTTTTCCCCGAGATTTATTTTAACCCTAAAAAGGAGTATGCCAAGATCGTAGCAAATGGAAGGTAGCGATAGCGGTAACGATAGCGGTAGCGATAGCGATTACCGCTATCGCTAACCGCTATAGCTACCGCTATCGCCAACGCCAACGCCAACGCTATCACTACCGCTATCGCCAACCCCAACGCCAACGCCAACGCCAACGCCAACGCCAACGCCAACGCCAACGCCAACGCCAAAGCCAACACCAACAGATTTTTGACAGTTTAGATTTGGTAGGTGAGATTGAGAATGTAGAAGTTTCGGACTCTTTTGGTGTTGGTGTTGGTGTTGGTGTTGGTGTTGGTGTTGGTGTTGGTGTTGGTGTTGGTGTTGGTGTTGGTGTTGGTGTTGGTGTTGGTGTTGGTGTTGGTGTTGGTGTTGGTGTTGGTGTTGGTGTTGGTGTTGGTGTTGGTGTTGGTGTTGGTGTTGGTGTTGGTGTTGGTGTTGGTGTTCGTGTTCGTGTTCGTGTTCGTGTTCGTGTTGGTGTTGGTGTTGGTGTTGGTGTTGGTGTTGGTGTTGGTGTTGGTGTTGGTGTTGGTGTTGGTGTTGGTGTTGGTGTTGGTGTTGGTGTTGGTGTTGGTGTTGGTTTTGGTGTTGGTGTTGGTGTTGGTGTTGGTGTTGGTGTTGGTGTTGGTGTTGGTGTTCGTGTTCGTGTTCGTGTTCGTGTTCGTGTTCGTGTTCGTGTTCGTGTTCGTGATCGTGATCGTGTTCGTGTTCGTGTTCGTGTTCGTGTTCGTGTTCGTGTTCGGGTTCGTGTTCGTGTTCGTGTTCGTGTTCGTGTTCGTGTTCGTGTTCGTGTTCGTGTTCGTGTTCGTGTTCGTGTTCGTGTTCGTGTTCGTGTTCGTGTTCGTGTTCGTGTTCGTGTTCGTTCGCGTTAGCGGTAGCGGTAGCGTAACACCAACAACAACGCCAACGCTAACGCCAACACCAACTAACGCTAACGCCCACGCCAACAAACGTTGTATACATTCTGTAAAATTACATCATATTTGTGTAAAATTTTAGTTATATCATTTTACAAATTCACGAATACATAGTTGTTATGTAAAATTACATGTCAAGTATTTTTACATAAATCTAATGTACTATACCTTATGTAAAATTACATCTTCATTATGTTGGATCATGATTCTATTTATCCGTTATGACATGTATATACTATACTACCTATGAACATTGACAAAACGAAAATAAAACAGCCAAGTGCGTGTCGGGCCACGCATAGAATAGGGTTCCGTAGTCACACATAATAACCTCATAACTCCTGATCTAACAGAGTTATCGGCTCCGTTATAGTTTTCTTTGAAACTTCATTACATGGACTACCTTCACAAATATTTTCAGATTTTTCGAGCCCGCCGTTTAAATTTTAGAGGGAGGGGGGGGGGCGCTCTGTTTTACTAAAAAATTAGCTTTTAAGTTGAATTTCTCGAAACGAATACTTGAATCAAAAAATCGCGTTAGCCTCTGAATGTTTTTAAAAGATCTATCTAATAGCGGCACCACACATCGGAGTAGACGTACGAAAAAAAATCAAATCCTGGTTACTTTCAGAGGTTTGTTTTTCATAATTTTCTTTTAGCACTTTGTCAACGTAGAAACTACACATATCCATGCCAAGTTTTATGTTTCTAGCACTCACCGTTTAGGAGGAAAGCCGAAGACAGTCGGATGGACGGACATGACGAAACTATCAGGGTTCCGAGATTTTTCCCCGAGATTTATTTTAACCCTAAAAAGGAGTATGCCAAGATCGTAGCAAATGGAAATCCTTATTCCATAGTCTCTGCCTACCCTGACGGGAAAGAAATCATGATGTAAAAACAAAATTACATTATTTTCTACCTGTAAAACTGAAATAAAGTGAGGGTCGCTACCAATATAGAAAAAATTAAAAAGATACTCCATTATATTACTTGGGAAAAAAATACACTAATTTAAATGAACAAGAAAGACAAAATGAAATAATAATCATTCCAATGTCTTACTAGTAATATAAAAAGGAGCTTTTTTTTAGGAAAACAATTATTTACAGTTTGAAAATGAATAAACCTCGAGGCTTTTGCGTCGCTACGGACCGAAGGTTCAATATAAATTTGACGTCGAAGTAATTTTTTGTATGCTGTATTTCTACTAAGTGAATTTCTTATTCAATCAAAGTTTGGCAATATTGTTTATTGGTTGGATGTTGACGTTATGTTGTGATGTCCCTGTTGAACTTAACTTTTTTAACGTATTTTTAGGTTATAAGACGTCTACGTTATATCTCGTCTGTCTTCGGTTTGTGGTTTAAGTACTAGAACAGATTATAAAAGAGACAATGTTTGAAAGTTCGGAGCCGCTTCTCACGAGTTCCGTATGAGTTTAGAATTTAAAGCATTTGTATATGCAGCAATCTACTTTTAATGGATTTGTTGAAACCAAGATACAGATTTTTTTTTATTTTAGACGTCGCCGTCGTCAGTCCCATTCGCTCTGTGCTTGCAATTTCGAGGTATTTGACTATGACCTTCGTAGCTCAGTTGATCAGAGTATTTCTTCTGAAAGGGATTGACTGACACTGGTCCAATTCCGGCCCAATTCTGTTGTTTTTGCGAATTATATTGTAAAAATCTACTTTTGGACGAAATTCTTAATATCCTACTGTAATGCGATTTGTTATTCAATAATCATTAATAGATAAAGCTCTATATGTCACTACGTGTCAAAGCATTAAAGGGTATCCCACAATAGATGACTTACTATTTCCTCATACTACACAAGAGTTGGTATGATTGATAGATGCCAGTCTTGCAATTCATGGATGTGCTTGATGTTCTATGGTAAAATGTATCTATGAATCTATTGTAAAGATCAAGTACAATGCTTGAACACAAAATAACTGACGTTCGTATTTCCGAAGTATGACAAATAGGCGCTCGTTTCTCTCTCTTCAATTCAATTTTTTTTTGTATAGGTAGTTGTAATGTCGTTTAAGTTTAAAGCGAAACTTAAAACGTTTTAGTTGGCCGTGCTTACAAGACCGACTTTTAAGTGAAAATTAGCGCGTGGGTAACTGATCATCTTCCGGCAAGATCGCATACCTACGCGATCTTGCAGAACTCTCTATTATATCGAACGACTTTGCAGAATCGCTGGGAGGGTCGACCCTGCGGTAAGGACTCGAGTCTACTCGATATAAATCTTGAGGTTAGTGGTTGTAGCCTTCCCCACGATATAGGTTGATAGAAACTTAAAACATTAAAATTTCTTCAGTACATAAGTTATGTATTCAAGGCGAACTCTTCAGGTTCTTGAAAGCTTAGCCTAATCCATCCATTGCAACAAAAGATGAGTTCAAAACTGAAACGTGCAACCTCTATACCTATAATCTTTAAAAAAAATTTTGAAAAAATTATATTGCAGCAATTACAATCACATTTTAATTCAAATATGCTACTACATAATGAGCAGTATGGATTCACAAGAGGTCGTTCTACCATTCACGCAGGGGTAACGCTTCTGAAGCATATTTTCAATGAGATTCGGCACTGGACCTAGTTAGGTCCAGTGCCGAATCTCTGACACCATAATAATTAAGTTTCCGTAATAGGGTATTATGTTCAACGCAATCAAAAGCTTTGGAGAGATCGCAAAATATAACAATGGCATCTTGCTTATTCTCCCAGAATTCAGATATCAACATGTTGTATTCTCAAAGAATACAACATGTTAATATCACTGGTAGTCGGTCTTTAGGGGTTTCTGTAGCTATGGGCGTGCCACAAGGATCAATTCTAGGTCCGTTTCTATTTTTAGTTTACATTAATGATCTACCGTTCTATGTACAGAACTTGTGCGACATTGTTCTATTCGCCGATGATACATCACTTATTTTTAAAGTTGATCGCAAGCTGAGGAATTTTGACGAAGTAAATAGTTCACTTGCACTAGTTCTGGATTGGTTTACAACCAACAATTTACTTCTGAATGCAAAAAAGACGAAGTGTGTTAGATTTAGTACGCCTAATGTTCAGAACTACGGTACTAATATTATTTTGAACGGTGATACCCTTAATCTTGTAGAATCAACCGTATTTTTGGGTATTACTCTAGACAGTAAATTACAGTGGAACGCCCAAATATCGGGTCTTGCAGGGAAACTTAGCTCTGCGGCTTTTGCTATTAGTAAAGTCAGACAGCTCACGGATGTAGAAACTGCCAGGCTGGTTTAAAAAAGCTATTTTCACAGTGTCATGTCGTATGGAATTTTACTGTGGGGCAAGGCAGCTGATATAGAGATCATTTTTATACTCCAAAAGCGAGCTATATGTGTGATTTATAAACTGAATGCACGAGTTTCTCTTAGAGAAAGATTTAAAGAAATAGGCATTTTAACAGTTGCATCACAATATATATATGCGAATATTATGTTCGTTAAACAGAATATACATTTATACAGTGTGAACAGTGACATACATGCAATAAATACAAGAAATAAGCATAAATTGGTTGGGACGTATTATCGTTTACAGAAGGTTCATGACTCCTTTGCAGGATTTGGTGTGCGTTTTTATAACAAAACAAAATTCCTCTAAACATTACGAAACTTCCTTTGAATAAATTCAAAGTGGCTGTTAAGACACACCTCCTAAAAAAGGCATATTATACTATTAAAGATTATCTAAACGATACAGAAAAATGGCAATGAGTTGCTTGCTCATCACTCGAGCTACATAGGGGCTACTTCTGTTTGAAATGTTGTTTTATTGCTGAAACTCACTTATTATTGTTAAATTATTATTATTATGATATTGTAAGGTATGGGTACTTTGAGATTATGTGGCACCTTTAACTAGAATGTGACTTTTGTTTGTGAATAACAGAGATTCATAATTTTTAAGTTCACTTGGTCCGTACTGCCCTTGCCCTCTTTTTATTGTTGTAACAGAATCATTGTATTTACTGTCGAATAAAAAGAGTGGCCGTGAGTTTTTCTTGCCAGGTTCTTTCCTCACAGGCTCTACCTATTGCCTTGCGTATCTGGCGGTAAATGTAAATGTAGAAGCATTTTCTTTTTTTGACGTTCATAAGTGTTACTTTGTGACCTACATGAATAAAGATATTTTGATTTTGATTTGATTTTTTAATAATCGTTCAGAAATACCGTTTTTTTTTCAATACTAGCAATCGCGTCAAAACGGAAATGTTAGTAGATCCGGTTAACCCCTCCAGCTAAGTTAAGTGCTTGTGTTAGGAGTGGGTTCATGTCAGTAGTGTGGTGACCGGCGCGCGGCGGTCGAACTCACGTCGTCAAAACGCTAGTCCAACCCAGGCACCAGGCTACTTACGCTTAATTCATCCAATAATATAAATACCTACTACAACATAGGAATGTAGTGACATACATGTATAAAGTGGTGCTTTTTTTGTTTGTTTTTTTTGTTTTGTTGATTGTGCTTAGCAATATATTTATTAGTTCTTAGTAATATTCTTTGTCTCTATATTCAATCCTATATTTGATTTATTTCATCTTCATTTTGCCCGAAAACCAAGTAGGTAGTGTTTTAAGAACGTACCTATATCACCTTCTTATAGATACTGAATCATTTTCTAGAGATATTTATTAAAAATCCAAACCATACGGAACCGCAGAGAATTTTTCTTTAAACATTTATACTCGTACCTCATATATCTACGAGTATACTACTATTATAAAGAGAAAAGATTTGTATGTATGTAATGAATGAACTCAAAAACTACTATGCCGATTTCAAAAATTCTATCACCATTGGAAAGTTACATTCACCCTGAGTAACATAGGCTACTTTTTATCCCAGTAATATGTTTCCACGGGAATCGGGAACGAGTAAACTAAATCACGCGGGCGGAGCTGCGGCGATCAGCTAGTATATAATATAAGGCTTGACATACAATAAAATGTCATTAAGCAGATCATTTGCGACGAGTCATTAGCCACAACGATCGCTAATCGTATTTCTCAGCCACCATTTGGCATAATACATCATCAATGACGTCAATTCTTGTAACAGCCACTCCGTCTAACGCCTCGGTGTCGCGCCTTGAACCCCTTTTTTTTTTTTTTTTTTTTTTTTTTTTTTTTTTTTTTTTTTAATTCCGCGGCCCAAGGCCGCGGCCGCTCTAACGTCCGTTGCCGGGCGTCCCTGGTTACTAGCAGAGGGTATGTCCAGTGGCGCCCGGCCGCCTTGAGCCCCTTGGGTTTAAAACAATCGTAATTAATTTTATAAGTAACTGTCTTTGTGAGTTAATGTTAATTCTATTTCATTTGAAAAGCAATTATTTCGGTTTGTTACAATGTCTTGGGTTTACATTTTATGTATTTTATTTGCAGTAGTTGGATTTTGATTGATATGTTTCTGTTTTTATTGAGGAAATGTTTCCACCCATATCTAAGTACAAGTTGTCAAAGGGGCTTAGATATTTTCAACCTGCGTGCAGCTGCCAACCTAGTCACCCTGAATAAGTACCACTATAATAATATATGCGTCAAAAAGAATTCCAAGTAACTCTGCACGTGACCACTCTACTCAGCCGAATTGTTGTTCCTTAGTAAATGTACACAACTAAACCTTGAAAGGCTGTATTGGAAAAATATGATCATAATATTGATTACTTCAAGTTTAAAAAAAATGCAAGAATGCTGTTTTTCTTGATACTAAAATCGATGACATGGTTCCTAAGAACAGATCTTCGAACTTATGTTTAGTCCTTGTTTCAATCCAGCCTAAAATATTTCGTTGTTACAATTTATATTGTAAGAATTCCAAACGTTACTTGTAACACACCAGTTTAATCTTGTTACACCAGTAAACTAATACAACAAGAGATACAAAAAGACACCTTAAACCCATTCATATTTATATACGTAGAGACGTGGATTTTGAAAGGATTTAAATGAATAATTCAGTGCTAAAAGTCGAGAACGTCGCTGGCTTGCCTCATTTATGCCGGTTTTCTATCAAAGTATCGTTAAAATGCACATACATTTTTCATTATTTTATATTATAATGTACACTTTTGCTTAAGTTTCTGTAATATTAGATACATACAGACATGCGATCACTTATGTTTTCTTAACGTAAGGCATATTATACGTTTTCTTTTCAGTAGGGAATTTCTATAATTGTCTAAGACTCGACAGTAGATCGACGAGTAAGGTTTGGGACTCTATGATCTTTTTGGGACTCCCTTTACACACTCTTTACGACTGACAAAATGTCAGTCTCATCTCATCTGTCTACCCCTTCGGGGGCAAAGACGTGAGTTTTTGTGTAAATATATAAAATGTTCTGATAACATAATGGTTGTAGTGGAACCGGGTGTACGAGAAAACTTATGGATTTTTGATTATGTCGACCCTTTTTCTTGAAGTTCATTTTTCGCGTTTTAACATTTGGATTTCGGCGAGTGACCAGCAAATACGGGTTTAATATTTCACCATTACCATAATTGATATGGTTGTAGCAACAAAAGTTGAAAAAAAAATCGTTAAAAGGCTTGTCCCTTATTACACGGTACACATTCATAAAACATCGCCGAATGGGTAGGGCTGAACAGATCAATCTATTGGCCCTCTTTTCACCAGTAAGATACTTTTTTGTTTGCCAGAGCCTCTCCCATTGATACTGCCTCATCACTTGTGTTATAAATGAATACCACTGGATTGGTTTACTTAGTTATACTTATATTTGATAATTCTTAGTCACACATAATCTCATAACATAATATAGGTACTTAGAACATTAACTATGAGTACGTTATTGAAAATAAGCGATATAAAAAGTTATTCAAGAGAACTGCTCTGTACAAAGGTGGAGTTCTACCTATAGAGCCAACGTTTATTTGTTAGTTTTGCCACTAGTACCATGATTTGAAGCCCTCAGGAGCAGTTAGTGCCACTGGAAAATTCTTTTAATAAATACCAGAGGCGCTCGGTAATGGACGTAGGTGCGGTAGCAGCCTGGGGCCGCGGATTTATTAGTGCAAAAAAGAGGTAGTGCCATTTGTTCCGTACTGGGAGTAGTCAAAAGGAGTTACTAAAGTTTAAGGACACATAGTGTGAGACCACTGTGTGTCCTTAGACTTTATTGGCTTTAATAATGCCAATAGTTTACGCAGGTAAAACAAAATGCCTGATTACTAGGAGACGTACACAAAGTGCTTATATTAAGGAAGAGTGAAAGCAGTTTTACTAAAACATAAATTTCGTTACTTATTGACAATACCAGTAAGTTTTTCGGCATATTCATCTTTAGTTTTTGCTGATATGTATAAAGCTCAAAATTCCTCAAATATTCTTTATAGAAAATGTTTTTCGATTCAAGTGTTTTGCTGTTAGAAAGATAATAAAATAATCCAAGAAATTATTGAATGAACAACAATAAAAGCGTTTATATGATCGTATAAATATAACATAAATAATAATCTCAGCCGCAACCCGTTGTATCCTTTTATTACTAAGTTTATGAAGGTACAATTTATTGGTATAATATTATTGTAGTGCGAATCTAAACTATTTATTGTCTTTCTCATACTCTTTCATATAAAAGAGATCGAAGTATAATCCATATTCTGTCTGTCTAATCAGTTTTCTATTTAATCTAGCTGTCCCGGCGAACTGCGTGCCGCATTAATTTTTCTCATGTTACGCCTACTATTTTTTCGAAACATCCTGCTCCTAATAATAACGAATACAACAAAAAAAGAATTATCGAAATCGGTCCAACCGTTCTCGAGCCATTAATCGCTTTATATATAGACTAGCGGACCCGACAGACGTTGTCCTGCAAAAAAAAGAACCAAATTGTGAATCTAAACCATTCTCGAATCCCCTTGAACACACACAAAAAATTTCATCAACATCGGTCCAGCCGTTTAGGAGGAGTTCAGGGACATACACACGCACAGTAGAATTATATATATAAAGATAAGGAAATGTATAATTAATAGATTATCTATGCTAATGTTATAAAAAGAAAATATTCGATTATTATATAGAAAGAGAAAATATAGATTTGATTGTTTACATTGAATAGACTCCGTAACTACTGAACCATTTAAAAAAATATTTCACTTATATGTAGCTCTATTATCCCCGAGTGACATAAGCTACTTTTTACCCCAGTAATGTGTTCCCGTAAGTGGGAACGAGAAAACTAAATCACACGGGCGGAGCCGCAGTGATCAGCTAGTTATTAGATACCAAAATAGAAATTACATCAGTTACTGAAAATCGGAAGCGTAGCATCAGTCGTAGCAGTAGTGTATTTACTACGACCGTGGGCAGTGGGTTCGACGTTCATCCGTGTAGACAAGCACCTTCCTTTAATAGTACTACCTCTAATACTAAGGACCTACTTAAATTTTCTGTGGTACTACAGTGAAAACTATATATCATGCACCGAGCCTTTTCACAACCCAGTTGGGGTCGGCTTTCCAGTCGAAATGCGATGCGGTTGCACTTTAATATTTTCCGTTAAGCGACTGCCATCTGACCTCCACAACCTATGGCTTATATCGGAATTCTGTAGCTACCCGTAACAACTGCTATAGGTGTTCGTATGATAACCGGAACTGAGCGATGGCTTAACGTGATCTCCGGGGTACAAAGGGATCTCAATGTCTTGAGAAATGGTCACCCAGATCGGCCTGGCTAGATGTTGCCTTTGCAACGTATTAACCTAGTCGGTTACCACTTAGCTACCTGGCCCTAAGCCCAAGGTATGCCTATATACGGCTACTTAAATACTTTAGGAGTTGATGAAATAGAAATATTGACTGTATTAACTTATTTATACGGATAATTGAAGCCAAAATGTACAGAAAAATGCTATTCCGTTTTTTTGTTCCCTATATCTTTTATGTATCAAAATTCAGCTCGATAGAATATTCATGTCACATTTGCACGTAGATCTGAACGATCAGTCAACCGTAAAACTAATGCAAATACGATAAAACTGTTACTATTTTACGTTGTTTTATAACATGTAACTATAGTTTGTTTGACAATTTCCATATTCATTTCAAACTTTGTTATGTTCTTAATTCAATAATTCAATAAAAACCACAAATATCTTTTATTTATTTTCATTTAATTTATTTATTTATTATTACATTTATACATTTTACAGCCAATAAATTTATCCTGTAAACCTACAACTACAACAACCAACATAGGTTTGTGTAGTGTAATGTTGTATTTTTTTGTTCATAAAATCTAAGACTATATCCACCGTTTGCTGCGTAAAACGGATCGCACCTCGGAGGTTCGGGCAGTGTTGCCTGATGGAGCCGCATTGGATATAATTCGGCGGCTTTTTTACCAGTTCTGCTACCCAACTGTATATAGGTTTTATCTATAAATGTTATAAATTCGTGTGGAACCGGTTTGGAATAGTTTTATTTTTAAGGACATTTCGTTTCCCGTCTAATAATAATAAATAGGCCGATTTGATGGCCACTAAATTCCAGTTGAAATTGGAATAATGCGTAGGTCATACTATAAGTTATGCGTAACTTAAAAAAACAACATGTTAAAACCAAAATATTATGTTTATTGCTTTTCAAAATAGTCTCCTTTAAATTTTAAACATTTTTTCATGCGATCGAACCATTTTTTTAAATAGGAGGACCATAATGGAACTACTGGGATACAGCGGATCTGAAGGCATGTTTTCTACGTGCTGATTGAACGCTATCACTGCCTCTTCGGAGTGGTAAAAGTGAAACCTCTCATCAAATCTTTGATTTTGGGGAAAATACAGAAATCAAAGGGTGCTAAGTCGGGGCTATGCGCAGGATGGATGACGAGTTGTACTTTTTCGGTAGCAAAAATGACTTTGTTTTGTTGGCCGTGTGTGAAGAAGCCTTGTCATGATTACCGCGGCTTTTGGGTCGTCTTTCGCGAACTTTTTCTAACACCCTGGGTAAACAAATGGTAGAATACCACTCGGCATTAACACTCTTTTGATCTTCAAGTGGAATTGTACAGATGGGACCCGTAGCTGAGAAAAAAGACGCGATCATTTTTTTACCAACGTTTCTCGCCTGCCTCACTTTTGGTGGCTTGTTCTCATTTTCAAACACCCATTCACAAGATTGTTTTTTTTTTCGTGTTCAAAACAATAAATCTACGTTTCGTCTCCTGTGACAATGTCATAAACAGCATTAGAATGTCCGTGGTCGTACTTCAGTAGCATCTGTGAGCACCATTCCACACGAGCCCGCTTCTGCTCCGCTGTCAGTTAATGACGGATCCAACGACAACAAAGTTTCCGAACTTTCAATTCTTCGAGTAAAATTTTTTTTTTGGATTTGACTCATCATACCAATAGTCCTCGAATTGTCTCATACGTAATCCGCGGGTTTTCTTCAATTAACCGCTTAATTGTAGCCACATTATTTTCGTTGACGGCAGTTGAAGGCCGCCCTTCACGAAATTCGTCATGTAAAGAAACTCGACCTCTCTCAAATTCAGCAAACCATCGCCTCACGGTGCTCAAACAAGGTGCTTCTCTCCCAAAAGCAATTTGAAGACGAGCAGCACAGTCTTGCGGAGAGAGAGAATTTTTAAAATCATAAAAAATCATCGCTCTAAAATCTTTTCGACTTAATTCCATTTTCATGTGATTTCATGTGATTAAAATCAATTGACAAATGATTTCCCGCCAATTGTTTTTTTTTATTACTAAGAAGGTTGCAACGTTTAAAAAACATAACATTCGAAATTCAAATAGTTCCGATTAGCTAGAAGTGCAAAATTTTTAGTGTGCCCCATGTATATTGGCAACACTGGATCTCGTGAGGTGGCTTGTGATTGGTTCCGGGTGGCATGGTCCTTTTTTTCTAGACAGCCATTTTTACAAGCGGACCGTCTCCGCATAATTCATATAATACTGCAAATGTTAATTAATTAATATTTCAACGTTTGGTGAGTTTTAACGAAAGTCTTGTTGTTACTGGCGTCTGTTAGCGTGTATGCTGTATAATTTGGCAGAATGATTTCTCGTTGATTTCAGGTTTTGAGTGTGCACGTGTCGCGTCTGATTTTGTCTTACCAATTTTAAGCAGGAATCTTTGCCTGATTTTGCCAGGATTAACTAGAGACAGCTGCACGATACGCATGCATACTGTTACATAATAATATATCTGAGCTTGGTTTAATTGGATGAAGCTTGGATATTCGCCTCCAAAAGGTAAGTGCATATAATATGTACAACGTGGTAGGCTTTTATCCCGTGGCCATAATGCATGGAATAAGTATTTATTAAGTTTTTAAACTCCTATTACAGGAGGTGTACGGTAATACTCTACTGCCTGGGGTATAAAGCCAGTTTCCTTCTGCCTGCAGGAGAGGCGGATCTCACCGGGTAGTATCCGGAAAAATCTTACACTTAATTACCACAGTATCTTTCTAAACATAAATCTATCGTCACCGACCAAGCACACCAACCTAATACCTTGTATTAAAGGATAACATAGTATCTAGGATAGACTTTTAATTATATCCCTTTTTTTTTAATTCCGCGGCCAAAGGCCCGGCCGTTCTAACGTCCGTTGCCGAGCGTCTCTGGTTACAAGCAGAACGTATTTCCAGTGGCGCCCGGCGGATAGTTGTATCCTAGGGTAAAAGTAGATTAATACCTTGGTAAGGGGGGACCCTCAGTTTCCCTATATTGTCTTAAGGGTTTTTGCAATAAATATGTAATACAGTGGCTCAAATGAATATTTTATTTCCATGGTTAACACCCTAACTTACAAAATTAAAAACATTACAGTAAGATAAACCGTTATCTGCTCGTTCTCTTTTTCACATAGGTAGTTAATACTTAAATACTTACCTACATACAAATTAACATTGTGTAACAGTTTAAAAGCATAAAATAAACAGTTTAAAAGTACCCATCATTTAATTATGTATGTCACAAAGTACACGTATGATCACCAAGAATTTTTGCATGTACATTTACTTTTACTGCCAGATTAGCTTAGTTATAAATAAAACAAGCGGTTAAAGAACCTGGCCATAAAAAACGCACGTCCACATTTTTCAATTAATAACTACAAAAATAGAACTTTTTGAAGGAAAATCAACCCAGTGCCATCTATTCAAAAGTTATGTACAATATAGAAATATGTCCTTATTGCCGAAGGAATAAATAAAAGTAGTTATTACACATTTAGCACTTCACCACAGAATAGAGAATAGTACTACCTACTTCACTAACTAAGAAACTTTATACACGATTAAAGTAGGTAGCAAATACGATTGGTACCCAATTACGCCTTTCTTCAATTAATACCCCAGACATTCTTATGAAAGTCATTATTTATGTTGAACTACCAAAGTTGGAGAAGTGAGCAATCTGGGCAGCGCCAACCATTTCTACTCCCTCTGTCAAATGCGACATCGTTACCGAATCGGAATTAACACTTAGTTACTGAGCTACCAATTAGTTTTACTGCCTGTAATTTTGTCCCTTCGGTGTTATCGGCTGTTGTAATTTAATTTTTATCATGTCAGCATAGCATAAATCCACTAACGTCCCATAGTGGCCCCTTGATTTCTAAATCTAGGATTACAATGTGATTATGTAGGGTAGGTAAGCAGAGGTGCATTACACACCTATATTTTGCCAGCAGTTTTGCCGGTCCTACGTATTAGGAGGCAATATGTCGCTCGCAAGCGCGTCGATAGTGCGCATTAATTGTAAAACAAGAATATTTACATGGCCCGGAGTGCCGCTACATATCCACACAACCACAACGGCAACGCCCCGCTCGCGCTAGCGCGGTATAGCATCAAGATTACATTTTTTTTTAATCCGCGGCCCTAGGTCGCGGCCGCACCTACGTCCATTGCCGAGCGCCTCCGGTAGAGACTGAGAGAATTCCCGGTGGCGCCCGGCGGACTTTGGCCACCCGCGTGGCCACTGCGTGGTGGTCGGGTGTTGCCCCGCATCTTTGAGGTCGGGTTTTATCCCGCGTCGGTGAGTGAAGGCGTGCGTGGGGTGCAGCCCCACATCACGCAGCCCTTCTAGCCTGCTTCTGTAAGAACGGTGGGTTGCTAATCCATCGTCCTCAGGCCCCGATCATGGACGTCGATGGTCCTGGGCGTAGTCACGTCTGCGGCGCCCTCGCCGCACACTCCGGAACTCAGCGGGGAGGGTACGCTCCCTCACCCTACAAGCCGCCTCCTTCACGAGCATTACCTGCTCGCAGAAGGAAACGGCCGCGTTCCACAGACTCTCGCTAGAGACCATGGGTCGTAGCATGGTCTCCAGCGAGAGCGTATCTACGCCCAGGCCCACAACGAGGTCCCGGCGCTGACTCGCCCATGCTGAGCATTCCACCAACGTGTGGAATGCCGTGTCTGCGCCGGAAGTCTCGCAGTGTTGACACGCGGGTGTGACCTCACGATGCACGCGAAACAGATACTCACCGAAGTTTCCGTGCCCGGTGATGATGCGTGTCGCACGATACGTGAGGCCACCATGCTGCCTCTGCAGCCACTCCTACATGATCGGTCTCACCGCCGCGATGGTGGTGGTTCCCCATCAAGATTACAACTGGTCGGTGAAATGGAGTGCCAAAAGTGTAGAAAACAACTCTCTAAGAGGGGGTCCCACTTCATATGCCAAGGTCAGTGCCAGGGGACGTTCCGTAGAGGCTGCGTTAAAGGATTGGCTGCGGATTTAAAATGTGGAAAGTCCCGGATTTTTTGCAACAATTGCGAGGAAGATGAGTCAGAGGACCATGAGGAATCTGATGACGTGCGATATCCCGACAAGATTCTGAAGGAAATTCAAAAAAATGTCAAGTCGTTTCTCGGCCTACTGAAGATACTAAAGGGCATAAAACTTAGTATGAATATGTTATCGGAAAAGTACGACACCTTACTGAGTGAACATGAAAAGTCGAAAGGGAAAATTTGCAAACTCGAGAAAACGGTAGAAAGTATCACCAATAAATGTATTTACATGGAAAAGTGTAATTTGGCGTTGGAACAAAAAATGCATGATTACAAGCAAACCACCCCGCACAAACATAATATCGAAATTGTAGGTATCGAAAAAATGCCCGACGAAAACCTAAAGGAAATAGCCCACAAAATCGGAACCATGATAAATGCCAATAACGAGGATATTGAATGGGTAAGACGTAACCAACCACGGAAGGAAGGGGTCAAGAACACCGCCATCATCATAGGTTTTAAAAGCTCGGGGACTGAGTCGCGGGATATCTGGCTGTCGGAACAGCGCAAGTTGGTTGACGTAACGAGTGACCGGATAACTGGTGGTAAGAGTACGGACAAAGTATATATCAACGAAGATTTAACCAAAGTAACCCAACCATACTGTGAAATGCGAAGAAGGAGCTGCGTGGCTTACACAGGTACATCTGGGTAGCAAGAGGAAAAGTATTTGTGAAGAGGAACGAAGGTGACATAGCTATTTGGATTAGGACGGAAAGTGATATAAAGGACCTACTGAAAATAACTACTGAACTGACTAATAACTTTGAAGGTTGAGTCTCACTACAGAGTATAATGTATGTATCACTTTTTGTGTGTTTGTGGGTACATACAGGGTGTTACGAAAGGGTTATATCAACCCGAAGCCAGCCCTATCAACTGGTCGACCAGAACCCGTTTCGATATGTAGCGACCGCCAAAGAAAAAAAAAGTTCATCAAAAAATTTAAAAAGATATTTCAAATCAAAACAAACGTGTCCCAACGCTACGGCTTGACGACGAAGTCTTACCTGTTCACAGGAAAGGTTCAAAATGGCCGCATTCCCGCCCGATGCACATAGATTCTCGCCGGCGCATATTGCTCCGCACAGCTCGTAGCATTTCTTGTGTCACAGTCCTAAATGCGGCTTTAATCCGTAATTTCATTTCTTGCTCTGTTTCGCACTCAACTGCGTACACAGTATTTTTTAGGTATCAACGCTCATGGTACAACTCCCGGACAGCGCTCAAATAGCCTTCTGATGCTCCTACACAAAGTATCATCTCGTAACACTCTTTGTTACTCAGAGCCATTCTACACAACACAATCACACACAACTCACAAATGAACACACTAAACAACTATTTACCAACCTCACTTTACAAAGCAATGAATGCAACTGACTGAACTGACATTTGACCTTGCTAAATAAATTCTAGGAAACTTCAAACAGCGACCGAGCGACGGGAGACATCGGAGCTCATCGGGCGGCATCGTTAGATGCGAAACACAGACCAAATGTTCCAACCAGGAGGGAGTGAGAAGGTTTTTCACAGGCGCGCTTTATTTGTACTACTTACTTTGATGTCAATGACCGTATCAGCTGATTTTAGTTAGTGTTGTTCAAACAAGAGTGTTTTATTTGGTAATAATATTATTTTTCTGGGTGATTTTTATTTTCTTGTTTGGCGGTCGACACATATCGAAACGGGTTCTGGTCGATCAGCTGACGGTGCTGGCTTCGGGTTGATATAACCCTTACGTAACACCCGGTATATGTGACAATACATTTTAGATTTTGCGATTATTAGATTAAACAGAATTTAAAATTCACTTTTCTTGATCATGTTGTAAATATTACTGATAATGATAGCATAAATGCGACAGAAACCGAAAACCTAAATAATTGGTTATCTACCCTAAAACATAAGTACCAAATTTGTTTGTTACATATAAATATAAGATCTTTAAAAAATAATTTTAACGAGTTGGTGGTATCTTTGCAGAGCAATATGACGGACATTGATATTATTGTAATAACAGAACCAAACATTAATTTTACGGTGTTAAATTTCTATGAGATCAGGGGATTCACTGTACACGCGGTCACGAGGGTCGGGTGGACCTGGAGTGGTGTGCTAGTTTATACGCGTGCCGCATGGACCGCGCAGTTGAACGATACACCTCGGAGCCTCGGATATACGGAATACGGTCGGCGGAATGTGTTTCCATCACACTAAATGACGGAACTAGCGAACTGATATATTTATTAGCCGTTTACAGACCCCCTAAAATAAATAAAAAGAATTTTTTTTTTTTTTTTTTTTTTTTTATTATCAGATACTCGTATTTAACGGTTACTCATAACAATTACAATCTAGCCCTTTAAGGCTAATAAGTAATTTAAATTTGACTTAATTTGCTAAAAACTTACAATGTTAAGAATGTGTCCATTGGCACTTTTCTTATTGTCTCTATTATAATTCAAAGACACTTTGTTCTTGTGTTCTTGAAGGAATAGCACTCACTGCACTATGTAACACTAATTACACTAAACCAACTCAAAGGGCTTAGTTCTCTTTAGTCTTCTAATTAGGTCCGTGGTGTCAAGAAGTTGGATGGCCTCGACGTTCACATGTTGAATAAGCCTTCTTTCATGTCCTTCAGCGTGTTTTTTTATTACTTCAAAAACAAATTCCACTCCTAGGTCTCGGTGGATGTCATCATTTCTAACGTACCAGGGAGCATTTACTATGTTCCGAAGTACCTTATTTTGGAATCTTTGAATTATTTCAACGTTGGTTCGTTTTGTACAGCCCCAAAGTTGAATGCCGTATGTCCATACTGGCATGAGTATCTGTTTGTATAAAAGTAGTTTGTTGTTCACTGACAAAGTAGAATTTCTGCCAAGTAGCCAATACATATTTTTATAGCGTAGATCTAATGCTTGGCGTTTCTTTTTTTACATGCGCCTTCCAGCGAAGTTTTGTGTCAAGCGTCATACCCAAGTATTTCGCCGTATTTCCATATGGTACTACACGATTGTTGATGTATACCGGTGTATGTTCAGATCTTTGGTTCGTGAAATCAACATGAATCGATTTTGTCTCATTTAATTTGATTCGCCATTTTTTCGTCCAATCAGTGATGGCATTGACGGCAATTTATACCTTCTGCACTGCCTCTTTGTGAGTGACACCTGTGGCCATGATAGCCGTGTCATCTGCAAATGTAGCAATGGTGCTATTTTTTATATCAGGGATATCGCATGTGTACAATAGGTACAGGGTAGGCCCAAGGACACTTCCTTGTGGTACACCAGCGTCTATTTGTTTGATATCTGAATAAGCATTGTCATGTCTCACTCTGAATGTCCTTTCTGTAATGTAAGATTCTAAAATGTCCACAAATTGTTTTGGGAGCATTTTACCTAATTTGCATATGAGGCCTTTATGCCACACTTTATCAAATGCCTGTGCTACATCTAGAAATACTGTTGAGCAAACCTTTTTTTCTTCTGATGTTTTTTCAATGACATTGGTAATTCTGTGTATTTGGTCAATTGTTGAATGTTTTTCTCTAAAACCGAATTTGTAGTTAGGAATCAATTCTCTATCTTCTATAATTGGTTTTAAACGCCTAAGTAGAAGTTTTTCGAACACTTTTGCTATGATTGGTAAGAGTGATATGGGTCTGTATGATGTTACTTCATCAGGTGGTTTTCCTGGTTTAGGGATCATGATGACTTCCGCCACTTTCCACATACTAGGCACATGTTTTAGTCGAAAGGCGGCATTGATGAAGGTTGTCAGTTTTACCAAGGCTTTACGTGGGAGATTTTGTAGAAGTTCACCGGTGACAAGGTCATATCCCGGAGTTTTCTTTGTGGCCAAATTATTAATCATGTTATTAACTTCTTTTGGGGTGGCGAATTTTATTTCTAAGTTGTCGTGGTAAGTAACGTCCAATGATATGTTTTCAGAGGTTTCCTCAATGTTTGTTTGAAAAATTTGCTCTAGATGTTCAGCAAATAGAAGTGCTTTTTCTTCATTACTACTAGCCCATTCGCCATCTATTTTTTGAATAGGCGACACGTGAATAATGGGCTTTTTTAAACTTTTAGTGGCTTTCCATAGTGAGTAATCAGATGTACCATTACTTGATAATTTGCTAAGGTAATCATTAGTAGCATTATTATGAAATGCCTGAATTGTTCTACTTAACCTTTTTGTGAGATTATTTAGTAGTGTTTTATCAGCTGGATATCTAAATTGTTGCCATTTTTTCCTCTGGGTTCGTTTTATAGCTATAAGTTTTCTTATTTCTACTGGATATATGTGAGTCGCAGCTCTGCTTTTTATGACAGGTGTATTTCGCCAGGCGCAGCGTTGGATGTCGGTAACAAATTTTGCTACTTCTTCATCTACTTGCTCTATATTTTTAAGTGGTACTCTAAGATCTATATTATAATCTAAGTCAAATTGAAAGCTCTCCCAGTCAGTGTGTTTGTTAACTAGACTTGGATTGCTTTCTTTTTGTATTATTGTCTCGCTCAAAGTTAATATAATAGGCGAATGATCAGAATGCATATCATATCCTTCTTCTATGTTAATGTATGAAGCTGATAGATTTTTGTATATGAAGAACTCAATCAGGTCTGGCTTTCTTCGCATATCCGTGGGCCAGTAAGTGGGTTTCCCTGTAGAAATTACATTGCACTTAATTTCTCTAATAGCACATAGCAATTCTTTGCCCTTGGTATTTGTTAGTCTGGACCCCCAATGTGTGTTCTTTGCATTAAAATCACCTCCCATTATGAATGTGTTACCAAGAACCTCCAGTAGATTCCTGTACTGTTCTCTTTTCAGCGCATACTTAGGTGGAATGTATATAGCTGCGAAGGTAATATCATGAAGTTTGGTTCTGACCACAACGGCTATATTTTTTACAAATTGTTCTTCACCTTTGTGTTCTAAGTAATGATAGATGTTCTCTTTAATGATGATGGTACTTCCCCCACTCGCAGAGTTGTTGGGATGTAGTGCATGATATGTTTTATAGCCTTTTATGTGAATAAAAGATTCTGTTGTAAAATGAGATTCTGATATGAGGCACACATCAATTTGCTCTGTTGTTAAGACTGCCTGCAACTCGTTTAAGTGCTTTAGGAGTCCATTAGCGTTCCACGTCATAATTTTTAGTGTGTTTCTCATTTTGATTTTGAATGAGTAGGTAGTTGTGTACTTTCTATGTTCCTCAACCTTTGGTCGAAGGAGGTTAGCATATTAAGTATTTTGCTGCTAATATTTTCATCTGTAGTAGTATTTCCAGAGTGGGCTGTGCCAGCTGTGACTGTAGCTGCGGCGCTTTTGTCATTTGTGCATAGGACACATTACTTGTTACCTTTCGGTTAGTAGTACGTAACGGTTGTTGTCGCTCAACCCCAGTGACCAGGGTGTTAGTTACAGTTGCTTTTTTCTTGGAAGCTTTATTTTTTAAGAGTTGTAGTTCCTTAGCTACTAAACATCCTCTATAATTAGCCGGGTGGGGTTCGCCACAGTGAACACATTTAGGCTTTGTTTCAATTGACGTTATGCAGTCTTTGGTGAGGTGTTTACCTGTGCGCTTCACACACCTAGGTTCCTTTGAACAATATTTTTGGGTATGCCCATATGCTTGACATCTCTTGCACTGAGGAATTAATTTAGATGCTTTTAAAGGTTGCACATCTACCTTACAACCGAGAATGGTCTTGATGCTATAGATATGGTTTACATCTTCATCGTTTTGGAATGACAACATAAACATGTGAAGAGGTTCCTTAGTCCTCCAACTTAGTTTGTTTACTGCCTCCTGGATCTTGTATCCTTTAACATTCAGGTCTTCGACTATTCGGTTCGGCAAACATGACGAATGCAAATTTTTGACCATTACTCTTATAGGTCTGTCCTGCTTATTCTCATACGAGTGCCAGAGACAGTTATTTTGCAATAATAATTTGGTTATCGCTCTATACGAGTCCTCGTCCGTGGCGTTTATTTTAACGGTCATCATTTTAACCATGAATGAATCTCTATTTAAAGTAGTTAACAGAAGGTCGTAGAACTGCTGATAGTTCTTAATGTTTTCGACTATGATTGGTGGAGGTTGTGGTACCCTTTTTTCTATTGGTTTCTCGGGCTTTGTACTAGCCCGAGATTCATTTAAGCTGATTCCCTGAGAACGAGGAGACAGTGAGGTGTTATTCAACTTCCTTTTTTTCCTACTTTTTTGTCGCACCCATTCTGTTTCTTTGGCAAGGTCCTCTTCGTCAGTCTCGTATTGTACTGCCATCTGAGTTTTATTACTCGAGGAATGTTCCGTCTCTGAACAAGCATTATTTTGGCCCTGAATAATTTTTAGCTGCTGTTGTAGCGCTTCTATCTGACCACTAAGGTCTTTTACGAGCTGCTGCAATTCTAAGCGCTCATTCTGTTCCTCTTTGTACCGGGTGTACAACTGATGCTCTAGTTCAGTTTTGAGGAATACTTTTTTTGGTGAAGCCATAATGGAGTACAAGTTATAATTTTAAATACTATAACTTACCATTTAATTGCTCATTAAAACATGATTCACTCACGGTGGAATGTAGGTCATCGCGACGACCGTGTCGTCAAGTCGCGTCGGAATAGGCTGCTGCGTCAACACTTTTACACGAGCGCGGACTTGTGCAAGAGCGTGTATGACGCGACCGTTTGAACTAGAAGTCTATTTGACACTGAAATAAAAAGAATAAAGTTAAAGAATTTATTACAGACTTGCAAGGTATACTAGCTGGTTTTCCAAAAAATGTCAAACGGATTTTGTGCGGGGATATAAACATAAATTTACTAAAACACCAAGAACCGGATGTGATAGAATACGAAAATATATTAACTGAACATGGGCTGATTAAGAGCATAAATAAAATAACTCGTAAAGAAATCGTCAAAGGGCAGATACTAAAGTCGTGTATAGACCACATATACATCCGCGTGCCCGGTGCGACCATCGCCTCTACCGTAGTTTTACAAAAAACCTCGGACCACTATCCTATAGCTGCCGCTGTGCAGTGGAAACGCGCGCCGCCGCCGGCGCCGGCTGACCGACGGACCACCGCCGCCCCAACTGTCGTACACCGGCGAGTGCTTGACAATAGACTAGTTAGACAGCGATTATTGGAAACAGATTTTAATTATCTAATGTCTATAGACTGTCCTATAAAATTGTATGAGTCTCAGTCAAAAATGTTCGATGATATATATCGACGCTTGAAAGGCAAAATTGACCAAGCGACATTTTGGGCGATATTGAGTTATATATATCACTGAAATCAGAAAAAAAATCTGCGTCGATTGATCCTACTCTCGTACTGCTAAGATGGCTTTTGTTGTCGCTTGGTAATTTAAAAAAAGTCACATTTTCACTGATTTCGGCGACTAAGCGACAAAAATTTTACCAATTTATGAATAACTTTCACTTGGTATGGTATTCGAATTTAACTTCTTACACTTAGTAATTTCTGCTTTGACTCCAATTAACATTTAGTAATTTTTACCTTCTACTGTCTACGGTATGAATATTGCTTAAGAAATTTTACCTGGTTATATTTTTTTTTTCACTATTAAAGCCTTTTTACCTTACCGTAATTATGTACTTATTTTCATTTAGTATTTTTTTCCTAAGCGCAACGCACTAAAAAACCTTATATAGTAGTATTTGTCCTGCCTAAAATGAATATAATTTTGTCGTTTGCTACTATTTTACCTGCCGTTTATTTTATAATTTTTGTCATTTGGTTAACTATTTCTGATATGAACCTTGTATAAAAACGTGTTTATTCCTGTTGCATTTATCTTATACTAGCTGACCCCGCGAACTTCGTACCGCCTAACAGTCAATGAATGTCGTGTTACTTTTTAGCTGAACTAATTTAGGCTTTGATGAACGTAAAACAATGATACAAAATAATATATTTATATAGATAGAAACAAAAAAGTATTTTATTATGATGAATGATGATGAAAACATACATACAGAATGAGAATAAAAATAAAAAATAATAATTAAGTACTTCAAACTCATGTCAGAAAAAAATGATTGAAAACTATGTTGTCCATATTGGAAAAAAAAAATACAACTCGGATTAATTCATTAATAGGATTTTCATTCAAGCACTTTGTGGTAAACGACATTCTTTGTTTTTTGGTCAGGCGCAAGAACAAATAAAGCGGATGGTTTGCCGACACGTGAGCATGCCACGTACAATTGACCATGAGAAAAACATGCATTTTCTAGATTGAGGCCACAAATAGTCAAGGATTGGCCCTGTGATTTGTTGATCGTCATGGCGAAGGCAAGACGAATCGGGAATTGAATTCGTTTAAACTCAAAGGGCATATCCGTTGGGATCATCGGAATCCTTGGAATAAGAACTTCCTCATCTTTAAATTTTCCTTTAAGTATCGACGCGTGAATCACATTGCTCATCAGTTTTCTTATCACCAAACGCGTTCCATTACACAGTTTTGGTTGGTTTAAATTTCTAAGCATGATGACTACCGAGCCAACTTTAAGTTTTAAATTGTGCGGTGGTAAACCAGGCACATCCAAGGAGTTTAAAAATTCAGTTGGATAATTAGTGGCTTCTTCTTCGTTTGTTACACAGTCGATAGATTTGAATAAATACAGAGTACCTACGATTTGATTTTGAATTATAAAATTGAGGTCATCTACATCTTTATTTTTAGCGGCCAAAATTGCTCGCTCACTTAACCATTTAGTATTTTTGTGGTTAGCAATGATATCCGGGAATACTTTGTTGATAAGCTCGTCTTTTGATGATACGAAATTGCAAAAATTTGGAGGAAATGAAATCAAACCGCTCGATTTGTCAACAGGAACACGGCCATTACCGATAGTCAGCAATTGCTTCGAGAAATCATCAGCAGATAGATCGTTCAACAATACAACTCTCATATTTACAGACAGTTGAAGTTTCTTTACATATCGCCACAGATTTGATGCTTTGAGGCAAGCGTTTATTTCGTCGGCAGCAGTAGATCTTGGAATGACTGGTAGTGTTTCTCGGAAATCGCCAGATAATAAAATCATTGCACCATCAAAACATCTCGAGTCATTGCGCAGATCTTTTAATGTTCGTTCTAGTGCTTCCTATGCGCGTTTGTGCGCCATTGTGCATTCGTCCCATATGATGATTTTTGATGCTACTAAAACTTTGGCCATTGCGGAGTGTTTCGAAATGTTACATGTCGGTTGTTCAGTAGTTTGAAGGTTTAATGGCAATTTTAACGCCGAGTGAGCCGTAACGCATCCGTCTAACAATGTGGCCGCTATTCCAGAAGAAGCAATTGCTACCGCAATTTCGGATCTCGCACGTACAGTGGCCAAAATCAATGACATGAGGAATGTCTTCCCAGTTCCACCGGGGGCATCCAAAAAAATAAGCCGCCATTTCCATCATCAATTGCATTAATCAGTGTATCATAGACTTCCCTCTGCTTAGGATTCAACAGAGGTACATTCGTTTGAACTGATTGGATTAGTTCATGTGGATCATATTCACGTTCACGTTCCAATTCTCTATTAAATGCGTCATTCATTCCGCGATCTGGCGCTGGCATTCCTAACCTAACTAACAAACTGCCGCACATGAGGTAACACATATCTTCGATCAAGAGCAAAGTCTGGTTATGGATCTCCTCATTCACCTCAAGATCGGAATTTCTTGAGCTGACGCGAATTTGATGTAAAATATCTTCTGACATGTTATCTTTGTATTTGTTCCACAGGTCACGTGGGTTCGATGGGAAGCATGTTGAAATGATGATAGCAAATAATGTGCGTATCTGCCTTGGAGATGCAGAAATAATTGCTTCAGCGATTGTCGTGTCCCAATGAGTATCGTTTTCAAGCAAATTTAGCTCTTGACATGCTGCAATAAATGTGGGGCACACGATACCATTAACAGTTCGTAGTGATTCAAATGATGTTGGCCCTCGAACATGTACCAGCAACAACCGCAAATAGAAACATTCATCATTCTTCGGATGTACTGTGTAAATACGACCAAGAGCATCAGTAGAACGCATATCTGGATGACCAGGAACTGCATCGCCTTGCTTCCGACGTTGAAATTTCTTCGATATAGCGTTCCAAGTGTAATAACGTGGCATTTCTGAGTAAAGCAAAGTTCGTGCGAACGGATCGCTTTGACAAATCGCAAAGAAACTGGTCAGTGTTGTCGCTGGAGGTGTTTCGGCACGTTGAGCAGCATTCGACGCTGTGAAATATACTCTCTGACCGTTCTCTAGATGCACCCCCAAATGTAAAACAGTGGGATGACGTTCGTGAATAGGGAATGAAAATATACGCCAAATTGCTTCATTGCAGTTCACATATCTACCAACTTGATAGCGCGTGATTTCATCTTTGTTATTGGATGTTTGGATACCAAAAACCGCCATGTCGCTCCCTTTCGTGACATATTTGCAAATCAATGGTAAGTAAAATATTTAAAAAAAAAAACACTTTAAACTTATTTTAAATTTCTTAATAGCACTATTTTTCGCAGGATTAAAAAGACAACAAAACGTCGACAATTGTTTCGCCTCTAAACGCAGCATTATCAAGACTGTCTCAGAGAAAACAGCAAAATTTGTGGTTAGAACATATTTGCTTAAAAGTAAACGTGTGCAAATTTCATTATCGCGATGTAGGATTTTTTCACAATAACTAACGTGGGTAGAAACCTCAGATCTTGCTAACTAAGTACCCAAAAATAGGCATTCACCAATACAAGACTTCATCTTATTAATTTTCAACAAATTGTGTAGAAATGCCAAACGACACATACAAACCAACAACCAACTAATGTGTCTGTCTGTTTACAACCAACAATTTGCAAATGTATTTAATTGACTTGACCGAATTACAATACTCAACATTACAATGTGCTTTGAATGTTTTGGAAAGAAGTGGCGAATATGGAACAATCCAACTGTTGTCATCTACGAAATCGTTTCCTTTCACTTTAGTTGTGATAGTTCTACCATTATCATCGGGCGATCGACGCCGATACAATGAATAACCATCGTTGCCTGTAATGGTCTCTGCCGTAAATTTTCGTGGATACCGTTTGGAACACTTGCCGTCGACCATGCACGGTGATTGTCGGTTGATAGTGCCACACGGTCCATGAATCATATTCGTGACTACAACATCATGTAGGTCTGGATCGGTTTCAGGAGCAGGAATCTCCGCACATATGATGTCATCTATTTGATCTGGCCGAATTCTTTCGACTAACCAAATCAGAATGTGAGCATGCGGTAGGCCTCGTTTTTGCCATTCGATTGAATACATCCAGCATCAAGTATTCCCAAAGACGTGTTGCTTAACAATGTAATTCATTATTGACCGAATTTTTTGCCTGATAACACGTGCGGTGATGTCGTGTCGATCACTTGATGTTTGTCCGGGAAGCAGCAATTGAATAATTTCTATCCATTTCGGATTACATGTAAATGTAATGAATAGATCTGGCCGACCATAATTACGAACATATGTCATTGCATCTTGCGCATATTCATGCAAATGACGCGGGCTACCTATGTATATCGCCGGTAAAATAGTCAATCGACCAACATTTTCTGAATCTCCTTCTGTGCTAATTGCATCGCGTAAATGGATATACTCTTCCGAACGCAATTTAGCTTGATTCAACCGAATGAAAGTCAGGCGCTCCGTTTCGATTTTAACGTACATGTCAACGCAATATTGTTGAAGCAGTCGACGAAATCGCAACAAATAATTGTCAGAATTTTCACGAATCATCAAACGATATGCGTAATAATTCATCGAACTAACCTTCTTGGTAGTTTCCTCACCTGAAACAAATGCAGTAAAAATTGTATTTTAGAACCCGTAATAGGTTAACGACTCTTACAGCTACTCTCTACTAAATTAGAAATTACAACTTTTTTTGAGTACTAAAAGCAAACAGAATAAAATGTATATCAAGTTAAAATGAAAACAACAATATTGATCTTACCATTCAATGGATTAATCATTTTGATATTAAAGTGATATCCATCGTCTCCTTGCCAAAACATCAGCGGGTATTGTAACGCGTCATATGAACGGTGTGTTTCATATATTCTTTGTAGTTGCCCAGTATTGCGTCGTGTAAGTACAATATCACGTTTTTCCAAGTTTTCACCAACAATCAGGATTGCCACTTCATCGATTGTTGGAGCATTAAATGTGCGTTCATGTGTTCCAGCTGGTATTTTATCTGCTCTGATCACAACTTTATAGTCATCACTTGGCATGCGCTCTAAAGCAGTCTTGAACAGCCTGACCAATGCATGATGTTCATGAAGCATTTGCTGCGGATCTTGGAGAATTGCTCTTTTCGTAGCTGTGTTGATCCCTTGACGCCGGTTAAGTTGTTCTTCCATATTGCCCATGAAGTATATTTGCAAGAATTTATGCTGTGCATCTTCTATAGGTTGCAATGATCCAATGCGATGGCAAATCTGGCCTTGAATCTGTAAAGTCAAAACCATAGTTATAGTTAGATTTACAAACACTTTTTTTACAAACACTTTTTTTTTTCAAATAATAACATGCCATTTTTATTTCAGAGATAAATACAGAAATCTAACAAACTACATTCCAGATTTTTTTTACAATGATAGAAAATAAAGTTTTTAACGTAAATTACCTTAAATGTCGGATTATATCCGTGTTCTTCGATAATTTCCGCCCCAAATGAAGTCATTCGGAAACAGACATTGTATTTTTGAGTGTTCGCTAGAAAATGTCGTGATTTTAGTGTTTCGCCATAAAGCAGGGAGCACAATGGCTCTGGTGGCGGGACCAATAATGGCAATTTCACTTTACCACTAAGGCAGCACAAACCAGGCGTTTCACCAGCAAACTTCAATGCTCCACAATGCTGGCAAACAACGTCCATTGGACCAATGCAAACTAAACGATGGAAGCTGTAGTCGATGGTGCAATCATACAGAAACGCTGCTCGATTCAAATCAATACTTGAACCATTTCTTCTTGCACTTCGAAGATTATTCCTCTGTTCATCTGTACGATAAGCTTGACGATTTCTCGTTTCTAACCTAGCCGTTTCACGGGCTGCCTCTCTTTGCTCTTGTGTTTGAAAAGCACGAATTAAGCCCCTTCTTTGCTCCATACTAACGCGGCGCTGTTCTCGTGCAATTTCTCGTTCTCCATCAGATAATTTACTCGCGATATTCCGTTGCCTAATTGCATTACGGCTTCGCTGGGAAAGATTAGATCTTCTAGGACGCGGCATTGTTATTAAAATGTGCACTCGCATAAAACCACCAAATATAATAACAGTGACAACTTTCGAGACATAGACAATAGCTCAAAGAGTATATAACCACTACGTATGAATATATTATCAAGAAAAATCATATACAACCTATAAAAAGACATTTACACTTTTGTTAACCTGTAGATTTTTTTTCCTTATTCTTATAACCTTTACCAACTGATTTTTTATTCTTTTTTATTTTGTTCCTTTCCGATGATTTTATGTTTTTACTGTAGAATAAATCTTAGGTATTATTTTCTGGAATTAAAAATTAAATAATTAATAAATAATTTTCGAAAATTAATGGCTAAAACAAACAAATATAACACTACCTGAACTTTGTAGACATTTTACAAAAAATAAATTTCTGAACACACACATGTCTTCAGAAAAAAATAAATTTTTTACTTAAAGTTCTCAGCAACCAGGCCATAAGCTCCAAAAAAAAAAAAGTTGTTACACTATTTGACAGGATTGTACAACTAATGTTTTACATGTAATAAACAAATCAGCATCTATTTCATTGTTTTTAAGATGTATTCTGCTATTCGTGACGGAAACAAATCCAACAAATCAAAAACCATGGCAATCGGTCCAGCCGTTCTCGAGTTATAAGTGTTGTAACAAACACGACTTTCTTTTATATATATATATATATATATATATATATATATATATATAAGATTGTCGCTTATACGCGTTGTAACAAGTGTTTTTATGGCTGTTAGTCAATAAAATATCGATTAGTGTTCATCAAACTGTCGCATGGTGACTCGTGTGCTCTCGCGTACTGCACATAGTAGGTACCTACTTCATCGCGTAGTGACTTATAGCTTGAGATAAGTAATCGAGGGTGCAAAGGGGCCCTTCTTACATCTATCTGGCCCCAGCGACCTAGTGCGACCAGCGAGCTAGTGGCGCACCTGCTGATTAACGGACGAGGTGCGTAGATTACGGTGGCTTCGGCCCCTACGTGGATACCAGGTGGTACAACAGTGTTGGTCCAGGAGGGTTGCGTTAGGGGTCCAACAGCTGCACTGCCGGGCCCGGGGCGATGTATGGTGCGGCAGGCATGGGTCCAGTGGGGGCGAAACGGAGTCTAGTGTGGTGGTGTGGATGACAAAAAGTTCGTCATCGCTGTGTTTTTTGACTTCAAAAAAGCTTTCGAGACTAGAAAAAAGTACGTTATTGAATTCTATAAGGGAATGTGGTGTCTGTTGGCCACTGAGCGAGTGGTTCGGGGACTACCTCTCGGAGCGTACTTATCGAGTGAAGGGCGGTGATTCATAAAGTGACCCGATAGCGGTTGGGTGCGGGGTGTCCCAGGGCTCGGGGTGTGGGCCGATCTGCTACTTAATGCATGTAAATAGTCTTTGCGGAGTTATACGGCACTGTTCTCCTCACATGTACGCAGACGACCTTTGTATGCTGCGCGCAGGTACCGACGTGGAAGAGGTTCGCCTCCTCGTCCAGCAGGACGTGGACGCGGTGGTTAAGTGGTCACATGACAATGGCATAGTACTTAATTCGGACAAAACCCAGTTTATAGTTATACATTCTCCTTATAAACCATTAAATGAGATACCTCGTCCATTGCTGGCTCACACTTTTGATTGTTTCCATAGGGGCTTAATTGATTATAGCTGTGAGCCAGTCCAGAGAGCACAGTGTGTGACCTACTTGGGAGCGAAAGTTGATGAGCATTTCTAGTGGACTGAGCATATACATTGGATATGTGAGAAGCTGAGAGTGCTACTAGGTAGATTTTATCACTTAAGTTACAGAGTACCAAGTGGGACACTGAAATTACTGTACAAGTCGCTGGTGGAACCCATAATAGATTATGCTCTTGATTGCTATGGGCTTACCTATAAGTCTTACAAAGATAGGCTCGAGAATATTCAAATCAGATTTGTAAAGTTACTTGTGGATAGGAAAACAGTAAACAAACACGGGAAGGATTATAATAAATTATTCCAGTTATGTAAAGTGTTACCATTACCAGTAAGAATGGGTGCAAAGGGGCTCTACCAACATCTATAGGGCCCCAGCGACCTCACCTGCTAGTGGCGCACCTGCTGACAAACGGACGAGGCTCGTTAATTTACGGTACCTATGGAGTGGCTTCGGCCCCTACGTGGGTACCAGGTGGTACAACAGTGTTGGTCCGGGGGGGTACCACCGTGCAGCTGTGCTAAAGCCCCCCAAGTAACCCAGCCCAGGCTGGGTTGCGTTAGGGGTTCAGCAGCTGCACCGCCGGGCCCGGGGCGATGTATGGTGCAGCAGGCATGGGACCAGTGGGGGCGAAACGGAGTCTAGTGTGGGTGGTGTGGGTCGATTCGCCGGCCAGGGAGACCCTTAGCAACGGCGTTGCCGCGGCCGCCCGCAACACAGTCATGGGGCCCGCCTGGGGCCAACCACCCCAGGAGGCTGCCCCACATGTTGCGCATAATCCTGATGTGGGTTCGCCGCTCCGGGTGGTAACCGGTGTGGGGTAGCGGTGGCCTTGCATCAGGGGGGTTTGGGAGCCCTTCCGTCCGGCGAGTCGGCTCCGACCTAACCACACGGTTCTAGACAAAGCTAGCCCCTGCGCTTTGTCACTTACTGCTGCACCAAATGTCGCCCTGTCTTCACGCTTCTTCTTCAAAATCTACAATGGCAGTGCAACAAAAAAGAAATAAACGTTACACAGCGGCCCTAGGAAACCCCACAACTTCACATTTCGAGGTGGAGTTCACTAACGTCCGTGGACTCCATGCGAACCTCGATACCGTCCACCACCACCTTGAGACGGCACGGCCCGCTGTGATGTTCCTCACGGAGACACAAATACGCCGCCCTGACGACACGTCTTACCTGTGTTACCCCGGCTATGTCATCGAGGAACAATTTCGAGACAAAGCCGGGGTGTGCGTGTTCGTTAGGGCGGATGTTTGCTGCCGCCGGTTGCGCTGCCTAGAGAACCCCTCCAATTCCGTCCTTTGGCTGCACGTAGACCATGGCTCTATGAGCCAGATCTACGTGTGCGTCTACCAATCCCACACAGGGGATTCTGAGACAACAAAGCTCTTCCAGTACCTCAGCGAGACGGCTGATGAAGCGCAGGTGCGGTTCCCGAACGCTGACCTAGTATTTCTGGGGGACTTCAATGGCCATCACATTGAATGGCTGGGGTCCCTCAAGACTGATCATGCGGGTAGAGCCGCCCATGCGTTCGCTCTCTCCCACGGTCTGACCCAGATGGTATGCGGGATCACCCGGATACCAGACAGGTCAGATCACGCGCCCGCTCTGCTGGATCTACTGCTGACGAGTCGCCCAGCCCAGTACAGTGTTTCAGTAGGAGCCCCACTGGGTAGTTCCGACCACTGTGTTGTTCACGCTGGCATGAAGGTGTCACCTCCTGCACGTCCTGTACAAACGTCACGACGACTATGGCACTACTCGTCAGCGGATTGGGACGGTCTACGCGATTATTATGCGTCCGTCCCCTGGAGCCAGCGCTGCTTTGTAGGAAAGGCTCCTTCGGATAGTGCTTCTGCTATTGCTGGCGAGATCAGTTTAGGGATGGATTATTACATCCCTTTCACTGATGTCGCCAGTATCCGCAGAGCCCGTCCCTGGTTCGGGCGAGATTGTGCCAAAGCTGTTCGACAAAAACAGTCGGCATATCGCGCCTGGATCAGGGCCCGGGCTGTGCGCGACCCAAACGTGGGCCACCTCAAAGCAGCGTACAACCGGGCCACAAAGTCGAGTAAGAGGGCCTTTAAGAGAGCGGATGCCCAGCGCGTCGCGCGGCTTGGTCAGGAGCTCACTTCCCATCCCACGGGCAGCCGTGGATTCTGGCAACTGGCCAAAGCCGTGCAATCTAACTTTTGTCAGCTTTCGCTGCCACCACTGCGTTACCCAGATGGAACACTGGCTCACAAAGCCCAAGAGAAAGCGGATATGCTCGCAGACCTCTTTGCGGCTAATTCCCGGGTCGACGACCGTGGCCTGCAGCCCCCCGCCATCGCCAACTGTGGCCACACAATGCCTGATATTGTTATCAGGCAATGTGATGTACGGGCAGTGCTGCGGTCACTCGACACGCGGAAAGCCAGTGGCCCTGACGGCATTCCGGCGGTGGTGCTACGAAAATGTGCAGCTGAGTTGTCTCCAGTATTAACGCGTCTGTACCGCATGTCATACTCTTCAGGGCTCGTGCCGGAGGTCTGGAAGGAGGCGAACGTACAACCGATCCCCAAGAAAGGGGATCGGTCCGATCCAGGCAACTATCGACCCATAGCTGTCACCTCAGTCATTTGCAAGGTGCTTGAGCTCCTTATAAATAAGCAGCTCATGCAATTCCTAGAGGATCACTCGCTAATCAATGATCGACAATACGGCTTCAGGCCAAAGCGATCAACGGGTGATCTTCTGGCATTCGTAACGCATGTCTGGGGTGGGGCTATGGAAAGGCACGGCGAGTCCTTGGCTATTAGCCTGGACATCGCCAAAGCCTTCGATAGGGTCTGGCATGCTTCGCTCCTTTCCAAGCTTCCGGCATATGGTCTACCTCCTCAACTGTGCAGCTGGATTGCCAGTTTTTTAAACGAGCGCCAAGTGCGGGTCCTCTGCGATGGCCAGGCTTCTCGCTTCTTGCAAGTGAATGCCGGGGTACCGCAGGGGTCCGTACTATCACCAACTGTCTTTCTTCTGCATATCAATGATATGCTATCCCTCGGGAACATTCATTGCTATGCAGATGACAGCACACTGCACGGGAGTTACTCGGTTCGTCCGACGGCGGGGCGATCTGAGATTGAGGAGGAGAGACGACGACTCGTGGCTGATCTCGACCGTAACCTCGACAGTATCTCTCAATGGGGTACCGAGAACCTGGTCGAGTTCAATGCCCGCAAAACACAGGCGTGTGCATTTACTGCGAAGAAATCCCCTTTCCTTCCCCTACCCTCTCTTCAGAATGCATTATTACCAATGAAGGACAACCTTGATATCCTTGGCATAGACGTTCGTCGAGAGCTCAATAATAAAAACTACATCGAAAGATGTATAGGGCTAGCTTCGCGGAAACTAGGAATACTGAATAAGGTAAAGAGATTCTTTACACCGGACCAGAGGTGTCTGCTGTACAAGACGCAGATTAGACCCTGCGTCGAATACTGCTCTCACCTCTGGGACGGCTCCGCGAAGTATCTGCTGGACGCTCTCGACGCTATGCAGCGACGGGCTATCCGTATTATAGATTGTCCGGAGGTAACGGGAAGCCTTGAGCCGCTAGTTCAGCGCCGAACAATAGCTTCCTTGGCCGCATTCTACCGTATTTACCACGGCGAGTGTTCTGAAGAGCTCTTCAATCTGATCCCACCCTCTTCCTTCCGATCCCGAACGACTCGTGCCGGGCAGAGATGCCACCCCCACACAGTGGATAGCATGTTCGCGAGAACCGAACGTTTTAAACGTTCGTTTCTCTGCCGAACGATAGTGGCCTGGAACGCCCTGCCTGTGCACGTGTTTCCTCCCACATATAATCCTGGGTTCTTTAAGCGGAGCGTGAAGAGGCACATCAGTAGGTCGTCAAGTTGAGGGCCACTCTCAATAGTAATGTGTGCTGTGAGAGTGGCCCACAATCGCTAGACGTCGTCACGACTTACCACCAGGCGGGCGGCGTCAATTTGGCGAACCAAATATTAAAAAAATATAAAAAAAAAAGACTTAAACATAAATACCTTCTTGCGATCAACAACCACAGCAGTATTAAAAATCTAAAGAAAGTTAAAAACAAATACGGAACCTCGGGCAAATTTGTGGTCCCTAGAGTTACTAACGTCTACGGGGATAGAACGTTAAAAAAAACGCATCCCGTACATACTGCATAGTTTACTTGTAGACATCAGAACCGAACCAAATGTGGGTAAATTTAGGAGTAAATTAAAAACTCATCTCTTGGAATCCTTGTCAGCAACATCGTATTAGTATGGAAATTAACCTACGCCTATCTTGTGTTATATTATATTGTAGATACCTACTTACTTTGAGTGCGTTCGGCTGGCGTGGCCGCGTGTACAGCTATGGATACCTACCTACTAGTAAGGGCTACATGAGTGGCGGATGCCTGACACTATAGTGTGTGTGTATATTTGTTTACTTACCATGTACCTTTATAATAATGTGTAACTAATAATGATTGTACCAATGTTAATACTATCAGGCGTTACTTTTCGGAAGTCCATAGTTAAATAAATAAATGTAACTACTTTGCAATATTCCGCCACATGCAAATTACCCAACTCTCGTATTTATTCATGCAACAATCGCCCTCCAAACCCACTTAAAATTAGGCCGAAAAATAGAGAAATAAATTTGAAAATATAATAAATATGAGAGTTGTGTTATCGTGCAAAATATAATAAAAAACCTCGACACGTGTTTCGCCCCCAACCAGGGGCATCATCAGGAGATGTTGATGGCTCGGCGCACGGCAAAGTAGTTAGATTTATTTATTTAATTATGTACCAATGTATTTTACCTCTCCCTTAGTGATGAATGATAATATATATTTACTGTTCTAATAAATAATATCTTGGTAGGTACTAAATAATAGGATTGTTTTTGTATAAAGACTTGTGGATAATGCATCTGCCAGCTAAAGTCCTGCTGGGGTTGGTTTAAGAGTACTTACAGGTGGACAGACAGACGGACAGACACAATTAAGCTAATGTATTGTATTTATTGTTAAGTGAATTTTAGTAATTACTTGTTAACATTTTGGAATTGTATTAATTTTTTGTAACAACACGTTCCCGCAGACAAACTGTGTAAACAGTTTTGTGGGACATAGTACTAAATTATAAGCACTAATATGTACTTTTTAAATATATAAAAAAAAATTAAAAAAAAGTCTATTGCTGTTCTGTTAACACTACGAAACAGTTTTTAAATTGTAAAGCCATAATCTTTAAAAAATATTTAAGCATCAACCAGGACATGCCTCACTCATTGACATGCGACACAATAAGGGATAAAGCAAATTAGTATTGGGAAGGTTCCGCCCGTAATGGATGATAAAGGTGCTATTCTCATGCAAGACGCGCCGCTAAGGCTGGTTGTTAATTTTCCACGTTCCCTTAATGGTAAAGTAACACACAAAGTTTCCAGAATCAAAGACGGCAAGGCAACACTGATTGGGCTGAACAAGCCGAGCGTATTACATTCTACTCGTAAACATTGGTATGTCTTTGTCTTACTGATTAAATAGAAGCAATTAAGTGTGTTATTGCCGTTTGTTCATTCAATTCGAATATGTGCCCCTTACAACCCTTACTTTATCAGGGGAACTACTCATATACCTCATACAGCTGCTTGAGTTTGCAAAATATAAAAGGTTATTTTATTAATTAGAACCTAATCTAATTTATGCTATTCGAAACTATCGAATTATGAAAATACGATCTTGAAAACTAGTTCAGGATGCCTTTATTCCTTATAAAAATAGTACAAAAAGAAACAAATAAAACGGAAAAATATCCTATCGCTACAAACTAGCTCTAACGTCCCGCGTCAGTTCGTCTATCGTTTCTTCTTTTACCAAAACCATTGACGAAGTAACTGCAAGGCACTACCTAGGTTACATCGGTAAATATAGGTTTCAATAGGCTTGATTCTAAGTCTCCAACACCGCTGTTCCTGACGGAAGCGACATCCTCGAGCTCAGTATCGTTGGCAGTCATTTTTGTCTGAAATCCGCAAAGATAATGAGTGTAACCAATTTACCCAGTTTCGTATTATAGTCTGAAGGGATCCCAGGTCACTATTCCGAAATTTTTTGAAGAATCATGAATAGAATATTTTTTACTTCGAAAACGTTTTGTTCGAATTTTTTTCTGCGAACGACTTTCTTTCGAAGAACGTTAGTTCGAAAGATTTTATTTCGATACACGGTCCATAGACGAACTATAGTCATAGCCCATTCCATCGATGATGCCAAGATTCCACAATGTTTTGGCGAATTACATTTGTGTATAGGGATCATCAGGACAAGACTTAAAAGTACCATCAAGTAGCCAAAACTGTGATTTTGTTTAGTAAATGTAAATTTTCACCAGTACTAAACGCAATTACACTCTCGTTCCGTTGTAAATAATGCCCGATAAGAAAGTTTTTATCACTGATAATTTTGTATATATTAGAAACATCAAGAACGTCCTTATTAACGTTTCTTGGTTCTGGAGATTTAACAAGTGATGCACTTCCCCGTCCTCGGACGAACCTGACCATGACCAATCAATCGACCCAAATGATTAACTTCTGTATCTAAAAATGGACATTTCTTTAAATTAACAGAAAACCCTGCTGCTTTTACGAGGGTGGATTGAAAAGTAATCGGCCTTTTTTTTAAATTCCGCGGCCCAAAGCCTCGTCCACTCTAACGTCCGTTGCCGGGCGTCTCTGGTTACAAGCAGGTATTTCCAGTGGCGCCCGGCAAGTAATCGGCCTAAACAAGAAAATAAATACATAATATATATTTTTATTTTTCAACGTAATCACCATCAAGTTCAGTGCAATTTTGCCTTCCAAGCATTTAGCCCGTTGAAAAAAAATTATTCTTCCTTAGAGTCAAAATATGCGTCTACTGCTGCTTTGACCTCGTCATTTGTCAAAAATATTTGACCTCCCAGGTGCTTTTTTAGGTTAGGGTACAAAAAAAAGTCTGACGGTGCCAGATCAGGTGAATAAGGTGGATGCGGTAACAGTTCAAAGCCACAGTTGTGAATTTCTGCCATTGATTGGACATACGTGTTAACACGAGCGTTATTTTGATGAAACAGGACTTTACTTCTGATCATTCCTGGACGTTTTTCTTTTATTTCCTCTCGTAAACGACGTAGTAAGGTGCAGTAATAATCAGAGTTTATAGTCTGACCCCTTTCAAGATAATCAACCATAATCACACCCTTCGAGTCCCAGAATACTGAAGCCATCACCTTACTTGCCGACAAAATAGACTTCGCCTTTTTGGGGGGTGGGGGGTGGAGGGTTGAGGGTGGGGGGGAGGGTGAACCAGGTCTTTTCCACTGTTTAGATTGTTGTTTTGTTTCCGGTGTACAGTAATGAACCCATGTTTCGTCCATAGTAACAAAACGACTCCGAAAATCACATTCATCAGCTTCAAATACCTCCAAACAGTCGCGTGCAATAGTCAATCGCATCCTTTTTTGCTCAACTGAAAGCAGTCGCAGAACCCATTCTGCTATCCATTTTTTGACGGATGAATATGAAAGAGCGCAATCCCCTAATGTACTGACCATTATCATCATGGATGGCTTTTGATGACTGTCCCTTCTTATGGAGGTACTTAATGACGGCACGCTGCTCGATTTGCTCGATTTGCTATATCAATATCAACATCATCTATATACGTAAAGAGGATACGTAAGAGTGAGAGATGATGCTAATCATCTATTAATGTTTTCAGGTTTTTAGAATTAATTTTTTGTTTTGCGTTTGCTGCGTTGGCCACACCATAGTGCATTTTAAATATTCACACTACTTCCGGTGTTACAAAAGCAGTTTTACTAATTGAATAATTATTCTTCATAAGTACCTGATGAAATCCAGTAACCATATCCAGACTGGCAAAGATTTTACAACTACCAAGCTTATCGATATGATCATCGATCAGCGGCAAGGGAAATCTCTCTTTAACAGTAATAGCATTCAGTGCCCGATAATCAAAACACATCTTATCACTGCCGTCTCTCTTTTTGACCTTACCAAGACTCGCAAAACAGACAGATTCCGATTTATATCCTTCCTAAGCAAATCGTTGACAATGTCACGAACTCTAATCTTTTCGTCTATTGTGGGCATTCACGTTGCTCCCATTTGGTCACCGCAACCACCATTTGACAAAGTTTACGGACAAATGTACCATTTTTGATGATCGTCGTAACATTTTGGATTCCCAAATAGAGATTCACAGATAACCATAAACTATGTAGTTGAGATTTCATATCTCAATGGATCTCAACTACATAGCTTATAAGCGTTATAAGCGTCCAGTCGCCAACTGTTGATGTCAAAAACATGCACACCATAGAAGTAGTACGAATTACGGTGAATTGGCATTAGATACATATAGTTTAAAAAAAGTATGTAGCAAACCGCTACGGGCCGGAATATGCATATAAAATAAAACACCTGGAATTTCTTCGTAAACAACAAGTGCGGGTGGAAACATCGTTGTGTTTTTTAACTAAGTGTCGTGATGCTCATTTGGTACCTGTAGGAGTGTGGTTAAAAGTGCGTCATGATATAACTTGCATATGGATTGTAGTGCGGTGCTATCGGTGAGTGATTTTGATAAAATATGTGACCGCGTAACTTATAACCAAGCGAGTCGTATTCGCGATCTGTGCAGTGCACGTCACAACGCGAAGTTTGACAAGTTATGCAACCATCGAAAGAGTAATGCCGGCCAATTAGGATCACTCGAAAACAAGACGGTGATTAATTTGTCAAACACACACATCGATGATGCCACACATAGTGTTATGGCCAAAGGGTTAAACTTTGCTGTAACACCAAAGCGACTTCCCTATGAAAACATTATAAGTAGCATCGAGGAAGTAGTAACGCGCAACAAGTTACCGTCTAACGACGCAGATACACTTAGACAGGATGTTGCCGTTATTTTAAGGAAGGCAAAGCCACCTAGGCCTAATATCACCACGGAAGAACAGCAGGCACTAAAAGAGTTACGTTCTAATACGAATATTTTAGTGCTGAAAGCTGACAAGGGTAATTCTACTGTGGTGATAGACTCGATGGACTACGATGGGAAAATAAATACCTACTTAGTGACGCTGCAGTTTATAAACCAGTGACTTATAACCCGACGGCCAGAGTCACCAAACGTATACGTGCGGTTATTAACGACCACGAGGAACTGTTTGATAGGTATGTGTTTGAGCGTCCTAGCGTAGACCTATGGCGGTCCAACCACCAAAGCTATATGGGTTGCCTAAAGTCCATAAGGAGAATGTACCTTTGTGCCCTATTGTGAGTCAAATCAACTCACCAACGTATTATTTGGCGAAACACATAGCCAAGGTACTGCAACCATTAGTAGGTAACACCACATCCTTCGTTAAAGACTCTCGGCATTTTGTGGACATAATCAAGAGCGTGAAAGTGGAACCGCATGATGTGATGGAGTTTCGACGTGGAGTCACTCTTCACCAACGTTCTCGTTCAAGATTGCCTTGAGGTCATCGAGAAGAAACTGAAGGACAATGGTCTGTCCAATAAATACAATGTTCTACGTAGACATTGCCTAGAGGGTAATTATTTTCATTATGGTGGACAGCATTACCTCCAAATCGACGGAGTGGCCATGGGTAGCCCTGTAGCACCGGTGATGGCAAAAATTTGGATGGAACACATTGAAGATTCCATAGACATGCAGTTAGTACAGGTGAAACTGTGGAAGCGATATGTGGATGATGTCTTCTGTATTATGAGAGGGGGCCCAATAGAAGTAGAACAATTTTAAGCCACTTGAACTCCATACACCGGAACATCCGGTTTACTCATGAAATGGAGTTGGACAGATCATTGGCTTTTCTCGATGTCAAAGTAACAGTGAGAGAGAGTGGTTCTCTCGGACACACTGTGTACCGCAAACCCACACACACGGACAAGTACCTGAATGCCGGTTCACATCATCATCCGCGACACTTGAGATCCGTTGCGGTGTCGCTGGTAAGTCGAGCCTATGATCTTTGCGACCCTGATCACTTACAGAAAGAGCTCGCTCATGTTCAGGAAGTGTTGAAGCATAACGGGTATCAGGGACATACACAACACCGTGAAAGGAACAAGGTACAACCCTTGGGTGTAAGCAGAGCACCAGCATTTATGCCGTACGTGAAAGGAGTGACGGACAAAATTGAAACAGTACTACAAAGATACTCCATTAGGACTGTATATAGGCCACACTCCAAAGTCGTAAACCACCTGCGAACCCCTAAAGATACCATTCCTCTACAGACACCGGGTGTTTATAAGGTAGACTGCAGCTATGGTAGTTCATACATCGGACAGACCAAACGTACTATCGCTGAGAGGGTCAAAGAACACATCACAGCTGTAAAAAACCGACAAATAAACAAGTCTGCGATTGCTGAACATTTGTTGGAATCGGGTCCCAACCACTGGATTGAACTCCACAAGCCACAAGTCCTATCCACTGACGGACACTATTACTGCAGGATAGGGCGGGAACCCGTCGAAATAAAAACGTATCCCAACTTTAACCGGGATGATGGATATCGACTATCTACATCGTGGAACCTGGTGATCAGCAAATGTACTCGCCACCTCACCGAACGCCCGCTTGCTGATACTATCAGTGTGGTATGCCGTAGTGGCTCTCCGAATACAATAGTTAGTGACGACGAAGTGAGGGTAGTTGAACAAACCCGCACTTCACGAAGACGACGATGAGCTGAAGCCAGTCCACCCGTGACCACGGCTCTTGTAACAGGGGCGAAACGTCGGGTAATGAAGAGGTATGTATATATCTCAATAATCGCGTAAAAGACCCGTTAGTCTTAAGTTTATAATGTGTACAAAACGCGAAAGTTTAAAAAAGTATTAGATACATAGTAATTTTGGTGGATAGCCATAGTTGTGTAAGTAGGAAAGTACATAAACTTACCTACATGATTGCCTACATAATTGCCTTGCATGTTTCGGGAATAATGGTTGCCAGGTACTGTGCATAAATTGCGGTTTCAAAGGTCTTCGTAACTTATGCCGGAAGTTAAAATGCGAAGCGTAGCACTTAACCATGCATTCGGACTTATGACTTTCCTCAAAAATAGCTGTATCTTGTTTGTTTATAATAGATGTCATGAGTTCTAGTAATGAAAATAATGGTTGCTCATCTATTCAGTCTAAATTGGGTTGCCTAGAACTTCTTAGTTGCAGCCAACTCTTTACCAACTTCTTCTTTGTTTTTTTTTGGGTTTCTTTAAAGCTAGCAAAGTGCCGTGGCCAACTTTATGAATATTTTTTTCTTTTATGTAGAGCTCTTCAACCTGATCCCTTCCTCTCCCTTCCGATCCCGAACAACGCGTGCCGGGCAGAGATGTCACTCTCATATCCGTGGAAACCGTCTTCGCGAGAACCGAGCGTTTTAAACGATCGTTTCTCTGCCGAACGATGATGGCTTGGAACGCCCTGCCTGCGCACGTGTTTCCTCCAACATATAACCCTGGGTTCTTTAAGCGAAGCGTGATGAGGCACATTACTGGGTCGTCAAGTTGAGGGCCACTCTCTATAGTATTCCTGTGTACTGTGAGAGTCGCCCTCAATTGCCAGACGTCGCATCAGCTTACCATCGGGCGGGTGGCGTCAATTTGTCGACCTAAATATATAAAACAAAAAAAAAAAGTTGGGATGCCTATAAGTTCTTAGTTTCAGCCAACTCTTTACCCAGTTCTCCTTTGTTTTTTTTTTCTGTAGTCTTTAAAGTTAAGCAAACTGCCGTGGCCAATATTATGAAAGTATCATAATATTTTCTTATGGCCTACATTTAATTACCTTGCATGTTTCGAGAATAATGGTTGCCAGGCACTGTGCAGAAATGCGTTTTCAAAAGTCTCCGTAACTCATGCCGGAGGCTAAAATGCGAAAAGTAGCACTTAACCTTGCATTCGGACTTATGGCTGGCCTCAAAAATAACTGTATCTTGATTGTTTATAATAGGTGTCATGAGTTCTAGTACTGAAAATAATGTTTGCTTATCCATTCTTAGATAATTTCTAAAATCACAGGGCTCTTATGATAACTCTGTCATTTTTTTTATAATATTTACGATAGAATGCGATATTGAGTGCAATTTTAAGTAATGTAGTGAGCTTACATGAGATGACATTTCTTGTATCCACTTATCAGAGTGGATTTGTTGTTTAAACTCCGAGTAGAATTAAATTTGATAGTTATAGTTTTAATAACTATAACTATCAAATCACTCACAACTGATTGAGTAAAGTGGAGTGACATTGTTATAATAATCAAGAATATATTGATATAAACTGCAAATGCGATTTTATTAGATAATGTGATTTGGATAAATGGGTACTAACTTTCTGTTTTATGTAAGGTCACGTTGATTTCAATTCTTATTTAAGTAAACGTTCGAACGAACTGATGATACCTACGTATTATACTCGTACCTAACTATTTATTAAACAATATTATAACATTATGTAATATTTTCACAGCGTATTGGAAACAATTACCTACCCAGTATAATAACGAGCTTGTCAGGATAACAGCTATTGCAATTCAGGAGTGTTACATACTCAATATAAACTAGGTATGCAATGCATAGGCGAGTCAGCGCCGGGACCTCGTAGTGGGTCTGGGCGTGGATATCCTCTCGCTGGAAACCATGCTCCAAGCCATGGTCTCCAGCGCGAGTAGGTGGAACGCGGCCGTGTCCTTCTGTCCTTCTTCGTGTCACAAACGATTTACACTTGTCGTCTAAGATACGATAAGCTTTGCTCCGCTCAATAGATGTTACCTTTTTGTCTGATGTTACTTTTGTAGTCTTTTCTATGAAACCGGTGCCGTATTGCTATTTCTTCGTTCGTTCACGATTTCTGCATGAACTAAATTCTGTTCATAGTTCGTTACGATACTATGTAATGTCTGCAATTTCCATGGCTTGTATAACTCACCTACCGTTCTGTAGGTATACAAAATATATTATGAGTTATATAACAGTATACTAACTTGGCTTAATGAATTTTATTATTATATCCAAGCAACCAGAGAAAAATAACGGCTATGAATTGCCTAAACAAAGGAGATAGCACGCTCTGCCTGTTAAGCATGTATGCAAGTTTACGCGATATAAGCAAATTCTCTGTAAATTGAAGTCAGTTCGTTCTGAAAACGAGCAACCCATGCAAACCTGAAACGAAGCCGACAGAATTTTATGATTATTCTTCGCTATCATTTATGATTTTAAGAAGTAAATAACTTACCACTTTTTGGGACAGATTCCGCATTCGCGAATGTTTAATAACCTTTATTCTAGATGCTTTATACAATTAAAACATAGTAAATAAATAAGTAAATCAATGCATGGTTTAGTGGCATTTAACCTGTCCCTTAAAAAGTTAGCTAGAGTTGGGTAACCATATTTCCTAATACAAAGAGTATAGTATAGTAAAAAAACATCCATGAACTAAATAAAAAAGTAATACAAACTATGAATGAAACCGTTCTTGACTTATATTTAAAGTTTAACTTAAGTACAAAAACCTACAGCACATTGTGATATAATTTGTTACATGTGACCTAGTTCAAGGGCATCCTGGGCCAAAAGGATTTTACGATCGGACTGGCTACGAGGGCCGCATACTGAAGGAGAAGGGGCATACTGGGTTTTGTACAATCCACATTACGCTAAATGAGAAGGGATGATACGACTACTTTCTGTAACTGACAAGATAAGTATCATCACTTGATTTATAGCTACAAACGTTGAGAATTCATTTTGGTGCCAAAGTTAGTTTTTTTTATAATTCAGGCAATTTATTTAGCAGAACTTGGATCATGTTTTGTAATGTAGTTCTTAATCGGAGTAGGCTTATTGGCGATAATATTAAAAATACGATACCTGTCAACCCATTACCAGGGTTGGTCCAATCTAATCAAAACGTCGGGGAGCAGAAGTTAACGTATATATAATAATATTAGATATGAGTCTACAATAAATATGATATCAAATCTTCTTTGGAATAAATAGTTCTTGCAGTTCTAGTGTAAATTTAACTGATCACCTCTGCCGGCCAGTATTGTCCGTATTACTGCAAATAAAATTACTACATTCTGCATGATCGTCTGTCAATTACGCAGTATCGTGCACAAGTTATGCGGAGTAGCTGCAGATGTTTCGTTTTAACCTTTGGGGCCATTGATGTATCGTGCCCAGAGTAGGCACTGTCACTCCCATGTGTGTGAACTTAGCAGATCATTGTCCAGCAGATCAAAAAGAAATGTGAGTTCTTCTCGCATGCAGCTGAGTTCTATAATTCCTGATAGTTTTTAGAAATAGTTCTGGCGTTTTTACCCCAAAAGCTGTCAATTAACGAAATGATCTACTAACTTCCCGTAGCAGATCACTTTACAGCAGATCAAAAAAAGTAAGTTCCTTTCGCATGCAGTAGAGTTCTATAGTCCCTGATAGTTTTTAGAAATAGTTCTGGCGTTTTTACCCCAGAAAAGTCAATTAACGAAATGATCTGCTAACTTCCCGTAGCAGATCATTGTCCAGCAGATAAAAAAAGGGAGTTCCTTTCCCATGCAGCTGAGTTCTCACTTTAAACCTCAAAATTTAAAACGGCGAACGAAAACGTCATTGGGAGAACGACGAAAACTTTTATCTTGAGAGTTTAATTTATAGTGCCGTATAATAGAGGGTACTTGTCATCACAAACAGTGACGAGTATTTTAGAAATGGAAGAAGTTTTAATTACATTGAAAAAAAAATCAAAACGATTTAGATCAACAAAAAGAGAGAGAGGCTGTTACGAGAAATGGAGAACAAGTGACGGAGAGAGTTACAGAAAATATAAATAAATTACTGGCTACAAAATTTCTCATATGGAAGGAAAATCAGGAGAAACTTAATGAAAAAATTGAAAACCAGGAACAACGAATACAACTTCTTGAAAAACAGGCGAGACAAAGAAATATAATTTTCTTTGGTATTGAGGATGATGAAAAGTCCTATTCAAACTTAATATACTTATTAACCGCTTTCATTGAAAAATATTTCTCATTAAAACTAAATGACAATGATATTTAAGCTGCCAGAAGATTAGGCAAGAAGTCTGGAAAGCCTCGTCCAATAGCAGTTACATGTAAAACTTTGGGCACAAAAATTGAAATCATGAAAAAAAAGCGAGTGTTAAATAATACCGACTATTACATTAAAGAAGATTATCCTCTATATGTACTAGAAAAAAGAAAAGAATTACAGGAGCAGGTCAAAATAGAGAAGGAAAAAGGAAATAAGCTATAATTAAATATGATAAGCTTATAATACTACCAAATAAAACAGAGATGGAATTAACACCAGAAAATAAAAAAAGGAATCTTTCTATTTCCCCACAAAATAGTACCACGACGGAAATCATTTTAAATCTCAAACACCAAAGAGCAACAAAACTCGCACACACCTAACAACTAAGAGATCATCAAGTTTCTCAGAGGGGGTGGTGAAACCGGGAATATTAAATTTCTTAGTACATAAAACCACCAAAAACCAGGAAAATACAAATAAGAACAATAATATTCAATAGCGTTCAGCGAAACCTCTCTCAAAAAATATGAATACAAACAAACAAAGAAAATAAGAATTACATCTTCCAAGCCGGTTGGTCACCGAGGAAGATTATGACCATAACCCTCCAAAGACATCATCTTCAAAATATACAGAACACAGAATAAATAACAAAAATCAAGTATACATAGTAACTTATAATGTCAAAACACTTTCATCATATGAACGAATTTTAGAAATAGAAACAGCTCTAAAAGATACCAAATATGACATAATAGGCCTGTCTGAAGTTCGGCGACTAGGGAACAAAATAGAGGAATACCAAGATTTCATTTTATGTTATACAGGAGAAACGCCCGGACAGTATGGAGTCGGTTTCATTATAAAACGACATCTGAAACAGCACCTAGAAAGCTACATTGGGTTATCCGAACGAGTCGCACTAATAAATCTGAACTTACTAGGAAAACACCTTACCTTAATACAGGTCTATGCACCCACAAACAAGGCAGAAGATGAAGAATTTGATAAATTCTACGAAACAGTCACAAAGGCCATGCATTCAAAGCGAGTAAAAGAAATACAAACCTACAAAGAGAGCCTAGAAACACACCTTGCTCTACTAGACACCGACCAAAGCCAGTCTGTACAAATGTTTTATGATAACATAATAGATTCTATAACCAAAAGTTTGGAAATTGCACGAGAAGAAAAACATACTACAGAAGACCGAGGTATATTATCAGAACGAACACAATGACTCCTAAAACCAAGGCAAGAGCTACAAACAACTACTAACAAAACAAAAAGTATGAAAAACGACCTTAAAGCGATATATAAATTAACAAGTAAATATGGACTACAATAAATATAGGTGGGAAATCATTCAAAAATATCTAGAACAAAAAGGTAGTATAAAAAAAGGATACAAAGAACTGGGCACACATAAAACATGGATCGAAGGGCTAAGAAACTCGGATACAGTTGTATATGAGCGTAAAAACCTAATAAACATTGCAACCAACTTCTACAAGACCTAATAGTGCTCAAAGCTTACAAAACAATACAAGTTCACCTCTATATGATGAAACTGAATATTACACAAATGAAAATCCCATAGAGCCAATAACTTGCAAAGAAATAATACTTATGATAATACAACTTAAAAGCGATAAAAGTCCTGGAACAGATGTCTCAAACCAATATTATTTTGTTATACAAGAAAGGTGATCCAAAAGACATAGGTAATTATAGACCTATAAACATATTGCCAAGTACAAATCAACTGTTTTCAAAAATAGTAAATGAGAGGATAAGTGCAACTTTAGAACAAAAACAACCAATAGAACAAGCAGGCTTTAGAAAAAAAATCTCTACAATAGATCATATACATACTTGGATGTGCGCACAGCTGTTGACTCCTTTCGTTTTGGATCAGCTGGTGGACTTGACGGTCTGACACCACAGCACCTTAAGGATCTGTTGTATCCGAGCGCTGGGGAAGCTGGTGATGAACTTTTGAGGGAGCTAACAGCTCTAATCAACCTCATGCTCGCAGGCAATGTGGACAGTGGCATCACAGATATTTTGTATGGGGCCAATTTATGTGCCCTTAACAAGAAGGATGGTGGCATTCGTCCCATTGCCGTAGGTAGCACTTTGCGGCGTTTGGCAGCCAAAATTTGTTGTCGTTTAATAGTACGGAGCTTACTACCAAATTTCAGCCCTTTCAATTAGGTTTTGGTTCAAAAGGAGGTTGTGAGGCCGCAATCCATGCGCTTGCAACATACCTTGACAGTAGCGAAGATGGAGAGGTCATCTTGAAAGTTGACCTGAAAAACGCCTACAACTCTGTAAACAGGGACACCTTGCCAGACACAGGCCAAATTAGAAACCCCCAAAATATTTAATTTTCTTTGGCAATGCTATAGTCAGCCAACAAAATTAATTTATAAAGACCACCTTTTGAATTCAGCCGTTGGATATCAGCAAGGTGATCCGTTGGGACCAGTCATCTTCAGTTTGGCCATTAACCCAATAATTCAAAATATAAAATCCAAATTTAACATTTGGTGTCTAGACGACGGGACTTTAGGGGGAAAAGTAGAGACAGTTTTACAAGATTTAACCCTAATAAAGAACGAGTTTTAGTCAATTGGCTTAGAACTGAACCCGAATAAATGTGAGATTTTTATAGCTGAAAACACAGATAAATTAACAACAATCTCCAAATTCAACTGTCTGGCCCCCAACATAAAAGTTTTGGACAAAACTTCTTTACGCCTCCTAGGGTCCCCGATTTTAGAAGATGGCTTTTCCACTTTTATCGAGGAAAAATTCAAAATTTTGATCAGGTTATTGATAGTCTATGTAATATCAGTATTCATTCAGCTTTCACTATTCTTCGTTTTTGTCTTTTCGTACCCAAATTTACACATGCCCTCCGTTCTGGACAATTTTGGAAAAATGTAGAAATTTTGGGCAGACTAGACAACTTAATACAAAATTCTTTGTGTAAAATTTTAAATGTAAATATTAATGACCGGGCCTGGGTCCAAGCGTCTCTTCCAGTTCGCTTGGGCGGGCTAGGTATTCGTAGAGGCACAGATGTCAGTCTGCCAGCATTTCTGTTGTCGGTCCATAGCACCGAAGAATTAGTCAGGAAAATTTTGTCAAATACACTGATTGATTCCGAGGTGCGATGCAAGACCGATGCCATAAATGCTTGGAGGATGTCTTGCCCCGACACTGACCTGCCCTCACACCTAGGCTCACAGCGACTGTGGGATTCACCGTTCTGCAAATTGAGAATTAATTCACTAATTGACATTTCTGTCAATATTTCAGAGCGTGCACGCCTACTAACTGTTGGAGAATGGGAGTCAGGGTTATGGATCCAGGCGCTTCCATCGCCCAACATAGGTACAATGTTGGACGACACAACCTTTCGCATTGCCACTTGCCTTCGGCTGGGTACACCTTGTGTATCCCCGCATCATTGCACCTGTGGAGTAGCCGTCGATAATCTGGGACACCATGGCCTTTCTTGTAGCAGAAGCGCAGGTCGTATACCTCGGCACGCTATTCTAAACGACATAATTCGTAGGGCTCTTTCCACCGCAGGTCTTCCGGCCGTACGTGAACCAAATGGTTTAGCACGAAGCGATGGAAAGAGACCGGACGGTATGTCGTTGCTACCGTGGAAGATGGGAAGGCCTTTGGTGTGGGACGCTACATGCGTTGACACCTTAGCACCTTCACACCTTCCAAGCACATCCGGATGTGCCGGCGCTGTTGCTGCATCGGCTGAAGGCTTTAAACGGCGTAAATATGCTAACCTAGCAGGTGATTCCATATTTGAGCCGTTTGGGGTTGAGACACTGGGGTCATGGGGTCCGAGTGCTCGCCGCCTTTATAGAGACATTGCTAAACGCCTAATCGATGCTTCTCAGGACCAGAAGGCTGGCTATTTTCTGGCCCAAAGAATAAGTATCGCCATCCAACGTGGCAACACAGCCAGCATTCTGGGAACCTTCCCAGTCGGCAATGACGCGGAGGATTTTTTGAACGATATTTTGTAATGTAAATATTTTTACTCTATAATTATGTTTAACTTTAGAACTCATAATCGAAAAATATCAAGAACAACAGCGCTCCCTTTCCATTGCATTCATAGATTATCAAAAAGCTTTCGACACAATTACACACGAAAGCATATGGAAAACTTTAAAAGCTCACAAAGTGGAGACAGCTTATATAGAAGTATTAAAAAGTATATATAGTAAGAACACTTAGACTAGTAGAATAAGATTAGAAACGGTGGGTCCGAGCTTCCCCGTAAGAAGAGGCGTTAGACAGGGTGACCCCCTTTCTCCCAAAATATTTATTGCAGTTCTGGAAGACGTTATAAGTACACTGGATTGGTCAAGACAGGGCATATACATTCAAGGTAAATATTTAAACCATTTAAGATTCGCAGATGATCTAGTCCTGCTGTCTGAAACAAGCTGTCAATTACAATATATGTTCGACACATTACACGTATGTAATGTTCATTTCATTTCGTTCATTTCTAATCCTACGTGTCAGCTTGCTATGTCAAGCAGACACGTAGAATTAGAAATTAATATCACAAAAACAAAAATTATGTCCAATTATACAAAAAAGACTATCAAATGCGAAAACCAACCTATAGAATACGTAGAACAATATATTTACTTAGGAAAACAAATAGGATTTAACAACAATGAAATGGAAATAGACAGAAGAATCAAAAATACATGGAATAAGTACTGGAGTTTCAAAGAGATGTTTTTTTCAACACGAAATACCTATACCTATTTAAAAACTGGTATCTAATCTTTGTGTGTTTTACTTGTTTGTTAGCGCCTACCTGGAAATTTTACTTTTCATTTATTAAATGTTTTTCTTTTTTTTAATTTACAACACTAATTATGTCTGTATAAACATTGCTACTTAAGATTTCTTTTTATTCTGTTATAAGATGCATGATGTGACACCTTAAAATGTTGTGCATTAAACATAATATTATGGTTGTTTCTATAGTTTATAAGTGATAATGTAATAACTACTGGTTGTCCAAATAAATAAATAAATAAAAGAGATATTTAAGAGTGCCATGCCGATAAAATACAAACAGAAACTGATGGACACATGTCTTATTCCAAGTTTAACATATGGATGCCAAACATGAAAATTCTCTACTGTTGTAAAAAATAAAATAAGTGTCTGCCAGAGAGGATTGGAGCGCAGTATGCTCAATATTAAAAAAAATCTAAAGGTAAGACATACCAAAATAAGATCCCAGACGAAAGCAATGGATGCACTTTGCCACGCCCAAAAATAAAAATGGAAGTGGGCCGGGCATGTAGCCCGTCTCAAAGATAACAGGTGGACAAAAACAATTACAACATGGAGAGGCCCACTTGGCAAACGAAAACAGGGAAGACCTTATGCACAATGGCAAAGAATAGCGCAATACCGTAAACAGTGGAAGTCTTTGGAGGAGGCCTTCACCTGAGAGGGGTTTCTACTTAAAACTAAATTACCTATATCAAGTTAAATGTAAATAATAGTAGGAAATAAAAGGCTTTTTATTTTATTTTATTTATAAGGTCACAGAACCGAATTGATCTACTCCGACACCACCTGATACTTGTCTGCCCTACCCCTAGAGTGTTTTAGATCCGGAGGCGCGGAGGAACTTATTTTGGAGTCCCACATATTTACAGTTAAACATCTGGTGAAATGCAATCGAGTATTTTATGATTTATTTTTATTTACAGCTTTTTAATTTCATCGAAGTGAAGAGGAGATATTACCTTCTATTTGACACACCAGTCATCTAAATTCGGTGTGCAAATGTCCTATTTAACCCTGAAACATTTCTTAGTTCACATTATGACGCTTTTTGAGTTAGATAACTAAAACTTGTTGTTTACCTTTCATTCCCGCATCTGCCTAAAAATATATCGACACAAAAATAAGACAAATTACTCTGACCCTTACCTGAAGCTTCATAATCAACTCGGTAGTGTCAGGAAATAAACAGTGATCTTTATTTATGAAGCTGTAACTTCAAAAGTATATTTGAATTGAATTGAAAAACAGAAGGCTTTGCTGAAAGAATTGCTGTTGCCAAAAATATAAAGCGAAAATCCTTTCAAAATAATAAATATATCTATAGTTTTTAAGATAGGAGAAAACATGTATTGTACTCGTATCAAAATTTCAATTGATTATTTTTATGACACTATTAGTTACACAATATTCTGCAATACATGACATTGTATACAAACTCACAGCCACACTAAAGTCCGGACAAAGTTACTGATTAAATTTCCGCACTAACAGATTTCAGCTATAAAAACCCAAATACGTTATGGAAACCCTCACGGCAATTTCCATGAATAAGGTCGATAAATGTTCCAAACTAATAAAAGGAACACAAATAGTGAGCACAATCTATAATACAATGATAATGATGAGCCGCGGGTTACCGATAATCTAGTGTTGAATGTTTGCTGCCGTTGTCTCAGCCGCGGAAATAAAAAAATAACAAGTAGGCTCCTTAAAATATCCGAGTGGTCTAACTATAGAACCTCGCTATCGATATCAAAGTTCAGCCGCTTTGAAATTAGACTGGAAAGTCAACCCGACAGGGGTTTTGATAAAATCTGGTTAGGAAAGGCTCAGTGGATGAATAGTCGCATGTCTTTAAAGTTCTTCTCAAAAAGTGGCTAAAATTTATAAAATATTTATAAATTTTAGCAAAACTATTCAATACAAGAGTTTGTGAAAACAGCTTTCCGCTACGTAATTGTTTTAATTACTTTTACCAAAAAGTTTGGACCATCGAAAATTCCAGAACATAATATTTAACATGTGCCATTTAATTTGCGGCCGGTAGAAACCACATGCCTATATTTTGACAATAAACTCGAAAATCGAGGGCGAGCTTAATGTATGTTTTATTATGACTGTAAAGTTATAATGGGGCATGTAAAGGTCTCGTACTTAGTATAAATATAAACTGAAGTCCCACTTTGTGAATATATTAAATTAGTGAGTCCTGACCTTAGCTATGTGTGTATGTATAATATAATATTATTATACACCTTGGGCATGGGTTACACACCATAGTCCATATATCGAAGGGAAGTTTAGAACTTTCTTGGTTCATAATAGGGAGTCAGCTAATTGCTACTTCTTAATAGGAACTTTTATGTTTGACAGAAACTCGTCAGTTGATCAGCTGGTCTTGCAGATGAGGCATTGGTTCCTTAAGATCACAGTGGGGGGCCCAATGCACTCTAAGTAAAAAAAAAGGCTTTTGTCTTTCTGTTTTAATTTTGTGAAAAGTTTACAAGGTAAATCTAGTGGGTAACTCCACAATGATTTGTTAGGTTTATAGAAACTGTACAAAAATGAATAATTTCGCACTCTGAAATGATTGAAGTTGGCTTCGAATAAACGTTTTCAAACATAAACAATTTTTATCACCTGTCAAATTTAAAAAAATCATTGCCATTTGTAATAAATACGGACAGCTAACTTCTACCTGCAACCAATATCCATCCATTTTGTAGACACAATTTTTTTTTGATACCAGTAATGGTTTTAGTTTAGACGTGGCGCTATTGGTCTACGTCTTCTCCTTAAGCTTTAAATGATTTAATTTGGTTTAAGGTTCAGTTATTTAAGTGACATAATTGAATAATTGAAAACCTTAAAACTGGGTTGGTAAAGTTCCATTTAAGTGTTTCAGTTCAATTTGAGTAAAACTTAGTCAGTCAGTCAGTTTAATGTCTACATTAGTGGGTGAAGTTTCGTGTCGCGTTACGTTGGCGCGCCACCGCGCATGATGTTCTTGTCTGGCTGTTGTGCGGTCGAAACTTCAAGATTGGAGAAAATAGTGGCGTTATATGTTCGTTTTATTTTATTTTTTTCGTTTTATTTTATTTATAGGTACCATTCACAAAATAAATAAAAAATAATATAGTTTCAAATGACGTAGTGTGACGATTATACGCTGATGCTTTACCGATCATTGTCGGTTAACCAAATTAGATGCGATTTTTTTTGGGTGAGTCAAATACTCGTAATTGTTAGTTTCAGGAGTGGCGCTATTGGTTTACGCCTTCTTCTAAAACCGTTTGTGAGTTAATTAGTTTGGTTAATAAAGTGTTTAGAAGATTATGTGCCGTTGAAGTGCTTTAATTGATTGATGATATATGTAATGTGATGAAGGAATGAGTTGAGTGATTCTTTGTTGTTGTTTAGTTTAATTAGAAGAAGGGTCTTGGGAATCGATGTGGACTGAAGGCGACGAAGACTTCTCCTACTATATTGTCATGCCGACTACCACCGGTACAACTGTTCCAAGAGTGATTAGGAAGGAATGATGAGGTGCCACGAAGTGTGGAAATTTCGATGTCAGAGATATTTCTTATTTTATCTGGTAGAGGGGTTAGTTGTGCAAGGGTTATGGATGTGCTGTTGGTTAGGAAACCAAGAAATGATCTTGATAGCGAATAGTCGTTGGCGAGAGAGTAGCTTTTTGTTGACAAGTTTGTATTCTATACACTGGACCAGACAGATGCGGCGTAAAAGATGATGAGGGAGATAACTTGGTTGTAAATAAAATGCGAATATTAACGGAGTGGGTTTTTTTTTTAATTCCGCGGCCCTATGCCGCGGCCGCTCTAACGTCCGTTGCCGGGCGTCTCTGGTTACAAGCAGAACGTATTTCCAGTGGCGCCCGGCGGACTTTGACCACCTCTGTGGTCTCTGCGGGGGTTAGGTCGGGATGAGAATCCCGCGTCGTTGGGGTAGGGTTTTATCCCGTGTCAGTGAGTGAATCTGGTTGCGTGCTATGGGGCAAAGCACGCAACCCTTCTAGCCTGCTTCTGTAAGGACGACGGGTGGCGATCCCGCCGTCCTCAGGCCCCGATCATGGAGATCGATGGTTTTGGGCGTCGATGAGTCTGCGGCGCCCTCGCCGCTGACTACGGAACTCGGCGGGGAGGGTACGCTCCCTCTCCCTCTCGGCCGCCTCCTTCGCGAGCATGACTTACTCGCAGAAGGACACGGCCGCGTTCCACCTACTCCCGCTGGAGAATATGGCTTGAAGCATGGGCTCCAGCGAGAGGGTATCCCACTACGAGGTCCCGGCGCTGACTCGCCCACGCAGAGCACTCCACCAACGTGTGGAGTGCGGTGTCGTCGTCGGAAACCTCGCAGTGTTGACACCGGGGTGTGACTTCACGATGGATGCGAAACAGATAGCTACCGAAGCATCCATGCCCGGTAACGATCTGCGTCGTACGATACGTGAGGTCACCATGCTGCCTCTGCAGCCAATCGCCCGTGATCGGTGTCACCGCCGCGATGATGGTGGTACCCCACCTGAGTTGCTCAAGTCGCACCCTCCATGACTCCATGAGATCCTGGTGGAGTTGGGACCACTGGTCCTCGATTTCTCGAGACGTAGGCCTGTGGTCCCGCTCCAGCGCCTCGCGCCATTGGAACAATGACGCAAGGGCTCTCGCTTCCAGGTCCCATGGAGGGGTCCCGGCTAGGAGACATGCAGCCTCTCCGGAGATCGTGCGGTACCCTCTTATTATTTTGACGGCCAAGGTCCTCAACGGGCTATTAAGGCGCGTTGAGTTGTTGGCCGTCAACCGCGCCGCCCATACGGGAGCCCCGTATAGGGCCATACTCCGCACGATCCCCAGGTACAGTCTCCTGCAGGAGGCGTTGGGTCCCTTTAGGTTGGGCATGAGTCGCGGAAGCGCGACTGATGCCCCCGTCACTTTAGGGACCAAACTTCGGAAATGTGGTCCGAAGTTCCATCGGCTATCAAGTACGATCCCTAGGTACTTCATCGAGGGCTTGATGCCGATGCTAACGCCTCCTACATTTATGATGGAACCTTCAGGTGGACCGTCCCGAGGTCTGTGAAAGCACAGAACCTCGGACTTGTGCAAGGCCACCTCCAGTCCCAGCCACCGTATCCGACGCACGACTTGAGCAACACCCGTCGTGACCTTGAGTACTGCCTCCTGGTACGTTGCACCCTGCGCCGTGACGAGGGTATCGTCGGCGTAGCACGTTACGCCAACGCCCTCAGGCAACGCACCCCGCAGCACCCAGTCGTAGCCGATGTTCTACAGAAACGGCCCCAGGACCGACCCCTGTGGAACACCGCACGACACATCTCGCCGAGCTGGCCCGAGCCAACTGGGGAAAGCTATGGCCCTCTCCGAGAGATAGGCCCCGACAATACGACGGAACTCCATAAAAGTGCTAATCGTTACAGGGATGAACATGGATTTAATTCAAATAAGATAGAAGTAATAGTTCCAACACACTATAAGTGTGTTAAAACTACGAGTATTAATGACATCTCAGCATAACATTATCTATTCAATATTGTGGAACATAACTAATGATATTACATATAAATAAGAGGCAGATATGCCTAGATATGACTAGAGTGCGCCTGGTGAAGATCGTATTCAGTACATATCTTGCAAGCGCAATTGTCCGAATTATAGCTATCTTTTTTACTCACGTGATCCCATCTTTCGCACTACTTTAACGCTAATTGTCAACTGTTGTGCACTTTATAGGTATGTACAGACAGCTGGATCAGATTTGAGGAGTCGGTTACTATGAACGTAACATATCTTGTATAAAATATCATTGAACATAACTATACTAATTTACTCTTACACATACATTTCAAGTATGTTACAATTACTGAATACAAAACTTAATTGAATAAGATATAGGTACTAACCATTTCTGGATTAATCCAGGATCGTAAAATTCGAATCATGACATCCGTTCCGACATAGTGCATTTGAGTAAGAAGACAATTAAAAACGATTACACCACGAATTATATCAAAGTTTAAACGCCACATACAATTTGTTCGAGTGAATTAAAAGATTGTTAAAAAAATATTATATGATTTATCAATTTACTTAGGTAGGCCATACACTTTTTATTTAGGTTTTTAAAAAAGAAACGACTTCTGGGTATTCTCCTTTACACTGATTATGCATGTTTGTTGCCTCTATAACAACAAATACTAAAAAAAACAGAATATATTATTATTTAAGGTTTTCCCGTACAACACACATGATTTTTGCCGTTTTGGCACGATGATGATTCCTAATCAGCATTTTATTTCCTAATAAGTGTTGTCCATTTAGATATTTAGTTTTGTATATTTATTATTAAGCCTATGATGGCTGTTTTTTCTAGGCTGAAGTGTAATTTGACTTATTTTACGATTCATTGATATGGTGCAATGCGAGGTTCGTTTTATTTTCTAATGTAGTGAGATCGTAATGGGTGAGTGTAATGTAAGGAAAACATAATCAGCTGCGTACCCACCTAACGCATGGGATCGTGAGCGTGGTCTCACGTGGCAGCGTCATTAGTTTACCCGAAATGCTTCATGAAGCAGGCCGAACCAGCATAAGTCCTCAAGCATTCGAAATTAACAATGGTGTTATTATTGCTGCTGCTTCCTAGTAGGCTATTCTTCTTTTTAAGGTTGATAACGGGATATTTCAGTTCTATTGATATTGATTCTATTGATCAGTAATATTTATATTTTATATATTTTGGAACTTTGGTTTCGTACAAGATTTTATGCGTACCTACCGTATCAAAAGAATTTAATCCTCTCGTGAGCTCATGATATTTATATCTTAAAGTAACTTCTCGTAGAAACGCCTCGCGAAGAAAAACCTACCGTCCACACCAAACGAACAGCACAAAGTGGCTCAGTGAGTGCTGTTTGTTTGGTGTCGGCCGAGCCAACTTTCGCCCGAGGCACACCAGCCAAATTTAGAAGGGAGAGGTCAAGGAGCTCGTCCATGATGAGGGGTTCCACATGATGGGACCACAGACGGAGCCCTGAATGCAGCCGCGAGTCATATTTTGGTGATGTCAATGTCGGAAAAGGTTACCTACTGTTCTGTTGCGTATATAGCTGATATTGTATATTATGTTACTCGGGCAATTGTAGTGACGTTGTCTTAGAAATATAGCAGGCCACTAGGTGGGCAAGTCGCGTATTGGAATATTGTAGCATAGTAGCATCGTACTTACACGTCGAAGGCAAATTTTTACAATTTTCGTAGTTTATTAACACAAACGCAGTCCAGTGGCGAACGTGCGTCTGCCTGCTAGCTTGTGACGTGCTAGTAGCTGTTTGCGTGCGTAGTCTACTAATATTTTACATATTTAAACTGCAACATAGCAGCCTGTGAGAGGGGGGGGGGGGGGCGCTATATAAAGAGAACAGCGCGAGGAGTTTTATTACTTGCACGAGTTCATGGGGGGTCCGAAAATGAAGTCAAAATTGACCTGGGATGCTTAGTTTCCGAGATATCGGGTACTGGGAATCTTGGGTATTTTTGTGGGATGGGATATCCCGGGATTTTTTTTGCAGGCTAATATAATACGTCTCGGTAGGGGTGCAGGGGAACAAAAATTTGCTCAGAATTGAGCTAGGAATCTCCGTTACCAGGATATAGGGGCTTCAAGTTTTGTGGATGAAGTGGGATGAGAATTACAAAGAAAAATTTTGCGGGCAGATGGGGTTCAAATACTTACTTAGGGTACTATGGGGCCAGAAAAATGACGGCAACATTGACCTGTGATGCTTAGTTTTTGAGAAATGGGGTACTGGGAATCTTGGGTATTTTTGCGGGATGAGAATTTCCGGGAATATTTTTGCAGGCGGATGAAACTTGTGATGGGAGGTGTTGCAGGGGGAACATAAATTTGCCCAGAATTTGTGTGGGAAGCTCGGTTCCCGGGATATAGGGGTTGGGTAACTTCCCCACCAACTGGTAATGTCGGGAGTAACTAAATCCAATTTAACCTAATGATGATTATACTCTGCAGTCATTTGGTTTGGTACCTTTCTGGCGCTATCCTGGCGCGTTCCTTGTGAGTTTAGCAGACTACCGATTTTTGACCAATTGCAGTTGTAACGTAGTAATATAGCAGTACATGGCGTTTTACGTTCATTTATGCGACTTAGACCCCTGGCATAGTCAAACGCTACCTTTATGTCCTGTGAGATTGTGATTACTTTTTCATTAAAAGATCTTTTAGATTTACAACATGAACAGCGTTTGAAATCACCTGGGCGGTGGAAATTTGTTTTTTGAAAGATTGGTTTTTGTTATTACGGTTATTAACGATAAGGTAGTAAGTGAGGCGATCAATGAGTTACCTTTCCAGCAGTTTGCCAAAGAAATTTATAAGACCATAGGACGAAATGAGGATATGTGTAGTTATTTTTATTAGGTTTTGGTTTATTTTTTATGCGGTCATGTTTTCAGGGTAAAGGAAAATAGTTCGAGCTATTATAAACTAATCAGGAAATTGTTTAGTAGCAAACTGTAGGCCAGGCGCCTTTTTTGTGAATCGGAACTGATAAAGTGTTAATATTGGGGTGTTTAGTTTCATGTGCTTATTTGCTCCTGAAATGAAATGATTTATTTATTTGTATAGGTCACTAAATGGCTCTTACAAACGTCAGTAAGTACTTAAAATAAAAAATGTCATTGCTTCTATATTTACATGTACTGCCAGATTCGCAAAGCAATAAGTAGTACCGAGAGAAAGAACCTGGCAATAAAACTCTCGGTCACTCTTTCAAATAATTGACTCATTTACACATTTTCTTAAGACTAAATGTGGACGAATGTATATTGGTCTCGTGTCAAAATCAAAAAGAGTGTATAATACAACAAAAAAAAAAATTTTTTTTTTTTTTGAACCTTAACTAGATTTTTTGACAAAACAAAATCAGGTTCATTGCTTTCAGGCGTTTCCGTCCAAGGTTAATTTAAATAGCATTAGTTAAAGTGGCAATAGCAGTAGATGTACAACAATACAACTGCTCGTGACGCCTGTAGCAGTAGCAATCCGCCGAGCGCGCTATTCTGTGCCACCGCTGTCACTATGCGAATTTTGTGCTGGATGTGTGATATCATGTAATTAAAGCAACAAGGTATGCCATTGCGGGACGTACATTCCCGGGTTTCGTGGTTACCCGTGCAATAACTGCACCAAACTCAATGCAGTGGAAACATTGTCTAATAGGAGAGTAGTCCAGTGTACCTAAGTACAGACTGGTAACGAACTTAGAATTTTATCAGTCCTTGAGACTGCTCCAATCTTTCGAGTTTTATATCCAGTAGAATGTTGTTTCTGTGTAAATTGTTTCTACCCTTCATACGCCTCAGTGCTCTGACTGAATGTCTGCAGTTGGCACATAATGTAGGAGCTTTGCGTTCTGTTTAATTACAGCTTCTTCTCGATCCCAGACGTCCCACTAGTCTTAGCATCGGTTTCCTTTTTGTTGGCTGTTTAAATGTGAGTTTCATCGCGTGAGCCATCCTCGGATTCGCAGTTGACGATAACCCGTTGTTTTCTAACAGTTTTCATGCTGTTGACTGCAATTCCAAGTCTAACCACGTCTACCCCCGATTTTATACTTGACAAATATGGTTGATATTCCATTCAGGTTTGGTTGTAATAAAAATATACTAGACACACACAAACATACCAAGTCATCCAATGATATTCTATACTTTAAAAGTCATAGAGGTCATTCCTTTATCTTATGATGGGTATATAAAGTTGATTTAAACGACCAGTTTTGATTGGATAGTAGCATTATTCCTACTGCCAGTACTGGCAACGAAAATACTATTCTACGTGGGCGGAACCACGGGCATCAGCGAGAGTTATATAAATACTTAAGATACTGAGGAACTCTAGAACCTCCAAAGTCTGGAATAATCACTTACACAGTCCAGTTTATTATCATCCCTGCTATGTGCCTAATATGAATTGAGGCTACTGGGTTATAATGAGGGACAAACCTCTACAACTAATAGCTATCTCGGTAAGGTTCGGCCACTTGTCAAAATCCTTATATAGCAAGTGGTCATTAGTTCGACATAAGTAGTGAAAGTTTCTCAATTATTACAATAAAATGTCAAATTTCATTACTGAATTGGTATTAAAATGACTCATGTCAAAATTAAATTTATAAGTTACAACATTACAAACAATAAAAAAATAAAAATCAAATCACCAATCTGTCAAAGAAGAATGTCACATCCCTTCAAACAACACATGTCAAATAATCTAATATGTCAAATAATGCATGTCAACTAGTAATAATATGTCCAACTATTCAAACAAAAGACGGGGATTGTTCCGAGACACACAATAAAGAACAGTATCCAGTTGGTTGAGAAACTCGCGAATGTACACGTACCGGAAAATGCAATTCAGGCATCCTTCGACGTGGTGAACTTGTTTCCTAGTGTCCCGGTTAGAGATTGTAAAAGTGTTATTAAGGACATTTTAATTCAATCGATCGTTGACCCACAAATCATAATTGACTTGGAACACAGCATGACGGTTTGTCTAGAACAAAATTATTTTAAATTTGGTGACACATTTTACAGACAAACTGATGGTCTAGCGATGGGGAGTCCTCTCTCACCGCTTTGTGCAGATCTTTTCATGGACCATATTGAGCGCCAAATTTTTGAGAATAATTTGTTTGGACCGTTTTTAAAGTATTGGTACAGATACTTGGATGATATTATTTGTTTATGGACTGGAAGTATAGACGAATTAAATAATTTTTTGACATTTATGAATACCATACACACCAATATTCAATTCACAATAGAAATAGGACAAAAGAAATTGAATTTTCTGGACATCGAAATAGAATTAGTTGACCACAAACATCACTTTAAAATTTACAGGAAACCCTCGTTTACATACAATATTATTCCGGCGGATTCTAATCATCCTATGAACCATAAACACGCTGCTTTCCATTCCATGATACATAGACTAATATCGATACCAATGTCCAGAGAAGCATTTGATAAAGAGTTAAATGTAGTAAAAGCAATCGCAACCAATAATGGCTACTCAACGAAGTTGATTGATGGTATGGTAGCACGAAAGAGGTCTAGGGCAGCTCTGCGTTTGGCATATCAGGCGGACGCACCAACTTCGGAGAACAAAAGATGGGCGCGCATCCCGTACATAGGCCATGTGTCTTATAGATGCTCTAGATCTCTAGGCACGGTAAAACCAGCATTCTGTACTAGCCATTGTTTGAGGCGCTTGATAGGCAATAGCTCAGACAGAACTCCCATACGACAAAAGAGCGGGGTGTATGAACTTAGTTGTGCACAGTGTGACAAAAAATACATCGGACAAACTGGTAGGTCTTTCCATAAAAGAGTTTCCGAACACACTAGTGCTTGGAAGTTAAAAAAGACTGAGTCGAATTTCGAAGAACACCTTATTATGGAAAATCATATCTTCGACCCAGAATCAAATTTCAGAGCGTTACATATATGCGACAAAAGTAAGAAGTTGACCACCTTGGAAGCTCTAGAAATTAATAAGTTGTTGTTGGGCAACCGCGATGCGTTACTGAACTAACAACTGGATCTCAATAATTCACCGCTTTTAAAATATTTTAAAATGTAAATTGTCATCCACGTGTCTGACTGATATAACAATTTGACATAATTTGGAATTTAACTGTTTTAATGAGTAGGTTTTCAAGTTTTTAATAGTTTTATATTTATAATTAGTTGGACATATTATTACTAGTTGACATGCATTATTTGACATATTAGATTATTTGACATGTATTGTTTGAAGGGATGTGACATTCTTCTTTGACAGATTTGTGATTTGATTTTTATTTTTTTATTGTTTGTAATGTTGTAACTTATAAATTTAATTTTGACATGAGTCATTTTAATACCAATTTAGTAATGAAATTTGACATTTTATTGTAATAATTGAGAAACATTAATATTAATTTGGAGAAGGGTAATTTTTCCCTACTGTTTGGGTAAATTTCTTATACTGTGACATTAACTTTATTTATATGTACCCACATTAGTTTTTGTTTTATATTATAATCAAGTATGGAGGCCAGTGTTAGCTTCACGATTATTTAACACAAAGTATATGAAATGTTTTTTAAATATGTGATGTGAATAAGTGTGGAGCACCTTTGAAGATGCCATAGAGCGAAACCAGTCAGGTCCTACTAATAATTAAAAATTGTGGAATATCTGTACAAGTGAGTCATTTCATAATGTATACTTATAGATGCGAAAATGTTCTGTAAAAAATGCATTTTTGTTGGTTTATGTAATACTTAGGTAATTAATTTCAACCAAATAAACGGAATTGATTGATAACGGCGCTTGTCTCAGCAACTATTTATACATAACATCGCCATTTTGTTCGCTAAAGTTCGCTTGCGACAGGGGTCTGGCGTTCGCTGCCTTCAAGAAGACGAAATTCAAAAAGCGCTTGTCAAAAAGTGCCACTTGGTCAAGCATTTCTATAGAAGGTATCATTTAACGATGTTGTTTCAATTGATGGAAGTGACTGTTTAGAACATTGTCTAGCAAATTAGCGTTCGCTGATATATAAAAAAGAACGTACTTGTCGTTTCACTGTTTCAGTTTACTATGAAATAACCGACGTAAACCGGCGGCGGCGCCGTATCACTTATTCATTGTTCTGAGCGAATGTTAGTAGTTCTGCACAAACAAAGTTATACAACTCGTATTTATATGATACAATAATATTATTGAGCGAAGCGAGCCGAAGGCGAGCGGAGCTCTTAACGGGTGACTCAAATTATTTTTCAAACGATTTATGTTAAATTGTTTCTCGGCGAATACTCAGCCGATTTCGGATTTTCTTGCACTCATCGATAGCTTACAGAATTACCCAGGTTATTACGATGCCAGAATTTTGAATTTAAACTCGCTTCGCTCAAATATATGCTGCAGCGTAACGGTACGTTTCGCGACTGCGGCGACATAGTAACAAGTATGTATACCTACGAAATCTCTGAGTGTAATGGGAAAACAAACCCACAGATTTTTATGAATTACACCTTCGAAATGTGCCAACCAACCGTGAATAAAACGTGAAGTATTTTAAATATTTTTATCCCGACCTTCCATTTTTGTTCATTCATATCGCAGAACAGTTGCTGGGTTAGCTAGTTAATTTTATAAGGTAAACAAGTAAAGCATGTACAGTAAAAGTTTAAACCCTGATATTAAAAAAGTTAGCCTACACTTTATTATTACATTCAAAGTTCTTGGTACACATCAGTTCGAGTAAGCAGGTAATGTTTCAAGTGTTAGTTGAGGTAACATGCCATTTTATGTCTGGTTTTATGTGTTTTTTCACGGAGGTACTTAAGTGGTTGCAATAAATTTCTTACGTGAGTTGTACTACTTCAGAAGACTTGCATTTAACAAGTTACACCCATATGTCTCGGAAAAGCAAAAAATTATAATTATCTCACTCGTAAAAGAGACATACCTAAATATGTGCATTGATGTCGATAATGATGAAGAGGCTCTATCAACACGTGGGACCAATTTTTATAATAACGTCTTGAAGGGTAATGCATTATCATCTCTGAACTTTGGACTGCATCTGATGACTATATACGTTGACGTGATGTGACGCCTATAAGACGTTATAGGCTCATTACAGCTGAGACAGGTTGGCTCACTCGACAAGACAAGCAGACATCTAAGTGGCTCATGGTTATAAACCACCATAAACCTTTCCTATCAGGCCTGCAGTAGGATATATAGCTCTTAAAATGAGGTATGTAGCCACCAAAAGACTTAAAACTTTACTTGTCTGTTGTAGATTGAAAGGTTGTTTAAATCGCCGAGTTTTTCGCATGAAATAAGGCTGAATTTCCATTTTACGATTATGAATTTCTATCTCATCAGACAATTACTATTTGTCAACTATATTTCCAAACCAATGACATCCGTTGACCTATTTATCTACTAAAGTAAACAATAATATGTTAAAAGGCGCAGAATGATGAATTTATAGGTACGATTATAACAGTGAAATGACTTTAATGTAATTAGTTCAACAATACTATAAATCAAAATTGTGGTCCGGGTGTTTCCCAATTGTATCTAGGTCGTTGAGACCCAGGTGAAGCAAAAGCAATTTCTATTAGATTTCCATTTAGCGCGCATACTTCTCAGCTTACAATTATGAATCGAGCACAAGACCTGACTTACAATATAATACAAAATGTTCGAATTCATGTAATGATGATCTCTTTCGATTGTAACCAATTTGTATTAGTTTATTTTAACATAGAATCCTTATAGCCTTCGCCCAGTTCCGACCTATCGGTGAGGTGGACATATTGGGTCCCGTAACCCTGTGCCCCTGTCTGACCAATTATTCGAAGGGGTACCTATGCCCTTGAACGATTACCCCAGTACAAGTCAAGAAATAACCGTCTGCTTAAATTTGTATATATTAATTTTGTGTCTATCTGAATTGATTTCAATGCCACATTTGTATAATAGCTACTCATTAGGAAATGTTAGAGCAACTGAGAACTCTAAATGTTTGTTTTTTTTCTCTCAGTTCAGAGCTTTTCTTTTGAAGGCGTACTCATTTCAATAAAGATTTTAGTAGTAAGGAACAAAATTCTGGAAAATTTTACCTTTTTGTGGTGGGTGCTTTATAGTAAAAAATGTTAATAGGTTAGTACCTATATAGTAGTATCATATCATTCAAATAAATACAACCTACACCACAATTAGTATATTACTCTATGTTTTTTTTGCGTTTCACAGATTAATGGGATAGTATCCTCCTTACTGATAATTCAAGCTCTTTGTAACAAGCATTGCAGCGAACAAATAGAGCCAAATTCAAATTGGCAGACTTCCTCAAATATTTAAAACACGAGATATGATTTGATACTCCAACGGCCGAGTGTAAACAAAATAAAAGAAGTTAAAACTTCAAAACAGAAGCATAACGACAGTCCATAAAAGGACTACGTTTGTTTTATGCTACAAGTGAAGAATATAAAAGAGATTATCTGCATGTGACACTAAAGCGTGGCTGCAGCAAAAATGTATATTTGCCCTCCGAGTTCCCTGCCGTGGTTTTGAGAAACGAGGCTTCTATTTATTTTTACAGACGCGGTTGCAGTCTGTAAAGATTTAAAAGATAGTTGATTTATATGGGTTACAAAATCGTAGGTTCCTCACCTTGAGGGGCTCGTGGTCTAGGGGTAACCGACAATATTAATACATTGCAAAGGTTAAGCAACATCTAGTCAGGCCGGTCTTAGGATGGGTGACCATTTCTTAAGACACTGAGACCCCTCCGTGCCTCGGAGAGCACGTTAAGCCGTCGGTCCCGGTTGTCATACGAACATCTATGGCAGTCGTTAGGGGTAGTTGGAGCCCTTAAAAATCCGACCGGTCTAACTACAGAACTCGATATCGCCCATGGGTTGTGAAGGTCAGATGGCAGTCGCTTCACGGAAAATATCAGTTCAGCCGAATCACATGTAGACTGGAAAGCCGACCCCAACTAAGTTGGGAAGAGGCTCTGTAAATGATGATGATGACTCACCTTAGAAGACTTGAAGCATTTTATTTTCTATTATTTTTAAAGTAGGATTCACATAGTATTTACGAATTGTATCATATCAGTTAGGTACAACTTACCTAACATAAAATTATATCTTAATGGTAAATAGGGACGCCAGCAATCGGTCCGTATTGACGAGAAGTCCTCGGCATGGTGCGCTCTTGGTGCTGGCGTTCCTCAAGGCGGAATACTATCTCCTATACTATTCTCATTGTTTATTAATTTCTTAACGCAGGAACTTCGATGTGCGTACCATCTATATGCTGACGACCTTCAATTGTATACACGGGTTAGGGTGGATGATCTGCCTGCGGCGATTGGCGAGGTGAATCGGGACATGCAGAATAACAGTGACTGGTCTGAAAGGTTCGGATTGTCTTTTAATCCGGGAAAGTGTCAGGCCATCATTCTTGGTTCCTCGCGTAGACTCAACCACCAGGACCATATTATCACGCTCCCACCAATTTGTTACAATAATATCGTTATTCCTATTAGTACTGACGTGAAGGATTTGGGTATGCGCATCGATTCAACCCTAAGTTGGAGTCCTCAGGTAGCTTATGTAAGCCAGAGGATTACAGGGATGTTAAGATCTCTGTACCCCCTGAGAACACTGTTACCAACCAAAATAACGCTGGTGCAGACTGTACTATTTCCTGTCATTGATTATGATGATGTGTGTTTCTTCGACCTGAATGCAGACCTCCTCAATAAGCTGGACGTTCTTCTAAATAATTGCATTCGATTCGTTCATAATCTTCGTAAGTACGATCATGTCTCTAGTTTTCGTTCAGAACTGCAGTGGTTACCTATACGACAGCGGCGTAGTCGTCGTGCTCGGACAATGCTCTACAACATCATATATTCTCCGACTACCCCCTCGTACTTGTCTACCCAGGTCCAGTATTTGTGCGCCAATCACAGTCGTAATTTGCGGTCTGCTGATAATCAGCTTCTTTTGTGCCCTAGTCATACATCTAGTCTTGTCCACTCTTCGTTCTTTGTCCAGTCTGTCCTTCTTTGGAATGCCCTTCCTCAGGATATCAGGATGTCCACTACCCATTATAGTTTTTAGAAAATAGTTCGTCACCACTATCTCAATCTACTGACAGAGCTGTCGCAGTAGCATTGGAAGTATCTTTATTGTTTAGTATAATGGCTTTATGTATGTATGTATATGTAAGTATTATATATGTATTTAATAATCTATGTTATGTTATATATTATGTAGTTTATTGATGGTATGTATTTTTTTTTAAGTATTTCAGATAGTATATGATTAAGTATACCGTGTACCTACCCAGTACATTCTCTGCATCACCCTAAGGTTGACTGGTAGAAAATGCCTCCGGCATTAAGTCCGCCTTTGTACATTTGTTTGTGCATAAAGCTTTATAAATAAATAAATAAATAAAATAAATAAAAAATAAACATAGTAGTTGAATGAGTCCATACTTTTAATAGGTAATAATATCTCACTACTACTATAATGTATGAACGACCTATAACTGCAATAAATTTTCGCAATTATTTCTATTATTGACACACTTCTCCGGTTAACCATTAAAATTCAAACATAAAGTAACCCGGTCAAACTCCAGCGAACTCATCTCGCCACACTATGTAAGTTCATCTTAATGTTGTGTAACTTTAATTAGAATTCCTGCATGAAGCGAAGCGTCTGCAAGGCCCCATCCGACAAATTAAACTATTCGTATCTAGCGCAACTACTCGATCAAACAATACACTTTATACAATAAAGATCCCCGTTTAAATGCAAATGAATGATTGTGTCATAAAATATCAATGTTTGATACCTCTTCCTCTTTGAAACTATTTTGATCAAAGTTGAGTTATAAATATGTACATAATTGAGCGAAGCGAGCGTAGCGATGTGAAATTGTTTCTCGACAACTACCCAAACGAATTTCATGATTTTTTCACTCAAAAATCAACCATTCTCAGGAACAGGTTTTAAAATTAAAATGGTGGTGGTGGTGCTGGTGGTGGTGCTGGTAGTGGTGGTGGTGACAGAGTCGGGGAATCTATAGTAAAAAAATATTACTGCTGATTTTTGTTATAGTACTCTACAAAACGTATATATACATGGCATACTAATGCAAGGTATATATATTATGAAAGACTGGTACATGCATCATCATAATCATAACAGTATAAAACATAGTCTATCCGTCCGTATATACACACGCGACTTTGTTCGATCTTTAAAATTACGCAACGGATTTTGATGCGGTTTTCACCAATGGATAGAGGAAGGTTTTTGTGAATATAATTTGTCACGTGGGAGAGGCCGCGGGCGTCCGCTAGTACATAATAGACATACATACAAGATACGCGCATAAAACATAAACCATTAACCATTACCTGCCGGTTAATAAAGTATCTATTCGATGAATACATAATGTCTACGTACCATATTCCATCCCACTAGGACTAATTGTTTGTAAATGGGGACTGGTCCAAAATCACTTCCTCCAGGGTATGATGATGGAGCAGCTGAAGGTCTCTAAAAGAATATAAAGATAAATAAATATACCTTCTAAAAGGTAATATTATGTAAAGTATGTATTATTATTATTTCAGTTTGACTGAAAAATCACTTGACGGTAAAATCCTCTTCACCATAATCTTTACTCCATGCCATATTGCCATATAGGTAAATTCCAAATGTGCTTGATGTACCTAAATCAATATAAAAGTTAAACCTACTAACATTGAAACCTTGGTCCTCTATATCAGGGTCGCCTGACACTACCAATGCACCCATAATTGCTAATACCCTGGTTTCTAGAATGGTTAGGGCCAGTCCTCTATGCGGACCAACACCAGTACCACTGGCATGTTGACGGATTGTCAAACCTTTCTTTTTCGTCTTGCATTTACAATCCACCCACATCTTAAAATGTTACAATATGTAACGAAAATTTAATATCAATAATAATTATTGTTAAAAGAATTCGTAAGTAAGTACTACTACTACATAGGATATATCAAAACCGGTTCTATGTGCTTAGTTTTAGGATGGCACAGTCAGCTTCAGAGAAAAGGAACCCCCGTTGATAATGACATGAAAGCATTAAAGTTTTTTGAATCATTGTGTATATGGCATGTTGGTCTAGTGGTTATGACCGCTGCTTTGTGGACACGGCAACCGGCAACCGAGGTTCAAATCCTCGGACACAAGTTCTTTTTTTATTCATATAATTATTTTTTTTATTTTCTTAAGCACTTTTTGTTAATTAATATTTAAGGAATCAAATTTTATAGTAGGTATGAGGTTTGTAAGAAAAGATAGGCTTATTGCATAAACAATATTAATTTATTTCTCGAATTACATTTCTAGGTTTTTTTCTTTCCTCTTTCCATTCCTGGTTGAGTATACAGTTTTTCTATCTGAGTTAAATTGGGGTTACTTATTTTTAAATTTTACCTGACCTAAATTTATTAACAAAATACAATACCCTAAGTGAAGTGTAAAATGTTTACTTAATATTAGATAATTCTAGAATCAACTACAATATTTGTTTACTTATTTATTTAAAGTTGCAAACATTAATTTTTTACACTCTGTATAATCTTTGAATATAAAAGAATGGTTGAAAAATGAAATGTTATTTGTTCCTTTGAATCACAAAGAAAGAACCAACATGCTAAACTATAACAGTATAGCAATATACATCTTCCTCTTTGATCACATTTTCTGATAAGTAGGTAACCCTTTTAACACAACATTAGAAAAATATGTGAGGTCAGATGGTGCATCGTTAACACATTAGAAGATTACTAAACTTGTAAACAAAAACTTGTAATGGGATTAGGTATTAATAATATAATATTATTATTATTAATGTTAGGACACTTTTATACACAGCGTCATCTAACCTATGAAGACGACTTTTCATCCCCGACACCATATTAAAACATGCGGCACTATTTCGCATTAGTTCCCAAGTTCTGTTTACCTCTTCATCCAATTTTTTTTTTGACTTTATTTCGCTTCAGTCCCAGTTTAAAACCATCTGACCCCATAAGTTTTCTATAGGGTTAAGATCCGGGCTTTTAGCCGGCCACTCAAACACCGTTATATCTTCTTGTGCATTTAGCCAGTCTTGCACAATTCGGGACCGATGCACTGAAGAGTTATCCTGAACCAGGTAAATTTGTCCTTCTGGATATGCGACCCGCACTGAAGGCAGCATTACGTCATTCAACACTTCAAGGTATCGCTCACTGTTCATGCGGCCACCTATTTCCACTAGCTCGCCTGGGCCCATTGAAGACATCCATCCCCAGTTACCTAAAATAATAAACCTTTTCAAATCTGTTGCAATATGTAAATCAATGTCAGCAGCAATAATAATTAGAAATATATATATATATATTGATATATGTATGTATTAGTTTTATGTTATTATTAATTTATTTTATGTTAAAGAATATAATCATTTACTTACCTAATGTTAACCGCCCGCTTGTTCTCAAGTCTAATACGTTTTTAGGGTTGAACCGTTGGCCACTTCTTCTCCATAAATTTTTTCGACCATCCCTATCTGACTTGAAGCATTTTTCGTCGGTAAATATAACAATTTCGTTTTCCCAGTCGAAATTTAAATAACGAGTAGCAAAATTTACTCGGTTGGTGCGATGATCGTCAGTAAGTTGAATCTTTCTGGCTGGCGTTCCCATTTTATATCACCCGTCGCTTGATACCTTCGAATCCATCTACGCACTATATTTCTCTGTAATGAAAATGATAATAAATAAAAGAAATTCCAAAAAACTAACTTGTAAATGAAAATGTAACATGATTAAGCAATAAATAGGTATATAATATATTTTTATCGTAACTCTTACCGTTATGCCCATATCTCGTGCTATTTTCTTTATGCTTTGTTCTTGCTCCCAGAGAACAATAATTTTAGCTTTCAAAAATGTTGTTAATCGAACCATACTTTCAATTTACTCAAAAAACTGATCAAAAACTTAGAAAATTGAATAATATTACGAGGAGGATTAACACCAATGCAAATTACCACGAAATATAAAGTTACTTTCAATCACAGTTTAGTAAATAAGGCAAAGAAGTATTCTAATTGCAACCTTTTCGCGCTGTCACAGATTTTATAATACTATAGCCGCAGCTCATACAGCAGATAAGTTTTTGAAGTAAAACATGACGGTAGTGCAACGAGCTGTATCAAGCGTAATCTATTTAACTAAACGAGAAATCTATCCTAATTTCAACCTTATCTTTTAGTCTATTGAGCAGTTATTATTATCACATATGGTGGAAGTTCAAAATTTAAACCTTAAGGTCTAGAAAATTACACCGTAATCAACTTTGTTCGATAAAAGGAGTAATGCTATTCATATTTTCGCCATTATTATCAAGTGAACCGATAGCCTAGTGGTATAAGGTACGGCCTAGGTGATCGGCTGGCGCTGGAGATGCGAGTTCGTATCCTCAAACAGCACATAAATTAATGTGGTATTTTTTTTGTGAGTAAATTGTATCTTGGTATACAATTGAGCCGAAAGACGAAAAATATCAGAAAATTACAAATTAATATGAACATGCAAAAAATGGCAGATGAAGCTGCTCGCTCGTTCGCAGCTCAGTGAACGATCGCATCACGTGACGTCATTCGTGAGTCATGTGACGCGGCGATATTCAGTATACTAAGTAAACATTTTTTTTTGTCAATAAATTTAGGTCAGGTAAAATTTAAAAATAAGTAACCCCAATTTAACTCAGATAGAAAAACTGTATACTCAACCAGGAATGGAAAGAGGAAAGAAAAAAACCTAGTAATGTTATTCGAGAAATAAATTAATATTGTTTACGCAATAAGCCTATCTTTTCTTAAAAACCTCATACCTACTATAAAATTTGATTCCTTAAATATTAATTAACAAAAAGTGCTTAAGAAAATAAAAAAATAATTATATGAATAAAAAAAGAACTTATGTCCGAGGATTTGAACCTCGGTTGCCGTGTCCACAAAGCAGCGGTCATAACCATTAGACCAACATGCCATATACAAAATGATTCAAAAAACTTTAATGCTTTCATGTCATTATCAAGGGGGGTTCCTTTTCTCTGAAGCTGACTGTACCTACATACCTACCTTTTTCTATTTTTCAGGTGTCTTATGAACAGTACCACCAATTGAGTTTACGACATTGGTCAACTCCTGCCAGAGTTGGTTCGCCCTTACACGGCCTTGCAGCCCAAGCTGAGGTCGGGATATATCACCGTGGCTGGAATACGTAGGTCACACTATAAGTATTGCGTAACTTAAAAAAACAACATGTTAAAACCAAAATATTATGTTTATTGCTTTTCAAAATACTCTCCTTTACATTTTAAACATATTTTCATGCGATCGAACCATTTTTTAAAACACAGAGGACCACAGATCTGAAGGCATGTTTTCTACGTGCTGATTGAACGCTATCACTGCCTCTTCGGAGTTGGTAAAAGTGAAACCTCTCATCAAATCTTTGATTTTGGGGAAAATACAGAAATCACAGGGTGCTAGGTCGGGTTGTACTTTTTCGGAAGCTAAAAATGACTTTGTTTTGTTGGCCGTGTGTGAAGAAGCGTTGTCATGATGTAGGAGAACGCGGCTTTTGGGTCGTCTTTCGTGAACTTTTTCTAACACCCTGGGTAAACAAATGGTAGAATACCACTCGGCATTAACATTCTTTTGATCTTCAAGTGGAATTGTACAGATGGGACCCGTAGCTGAGAAAAAAAACGCGATAATTTTTTTACCAGCGTTTCTCGCCTGCCTCACTTTTGTTGGCTTGTTCTCATTTTCAAACACCCATTCACAAGATTGCTGTTTTTTTTCGGGTTCAAAACAATAAATACACGTTTCGTCTCCTGTGACAATGTCATAAACAGCATTAGAATTTCCGTGGTCGTACTTCAGTAGCATCTGTGAGCACCATTCCACGCGAACCCGCTTCTGCTCCGCTGTCAGTTCATGAGGGATCCAACGACAACAAAGTTTCCGAACTTTCAATTCTTCGTGTAAAATATTCTGGATTTGACTCATACCAATCCCGAATAGTCTCATAGGTAATCCGCGGGTTTTCTTCAATTAACCGCTTAACAGTAGCCACATTATTTTCGTTGACGGCAGTTGAAGGCCACCCTTCACGAAATACGTCATGTAAAGAAACTCGACCACTCTCAAATTCAGCCAACCATCGCCTCACGGTGCTCAAACAAGGTACTTCTCTCCCAAAAGCATTTTGAAGACGAGCGGCGCAGTCTTGCGGAGAGAGAGAACTTTTAAAATCATAAAAAATCATCGCTCTAAAATATTTTCGACTTAATTTCATTTTCGTTGCATACGTAGAACTTTGATGTGTGATAAAAAACAATTGACAAAAGATTTCCCGCCAATTGTTTTTTTTTATTACTAAGAAGGTTGCAACGTTTAAAAAAATATAACATTCGAAATTAAAATAGTTCCGATTACCTAGAAGTGCAAAACTTTTAGTGTGCCCCATGTATGTATGATAAAATAATTGTAAACTAAGTACGTCATTGATCTTATGTAAAACTTTATTCTAAACACTTTATTTTACTGATTAAACTATTGCACCTTTCCATAAACTCCAAAAGAGTTGAAAATTGCTCTCCACTCGCCCTTCCTCTTGACTCCATTCCTGGAAAAATGGAAAAAACGATTAATTCTTTCTATGGAATAAATTGAGTTTTTATTTTAACATCAACTTTTACATTTAATTTTGTAATTCGTTATCGTCAAAGCGATGGCTACTGTAGCTAACAAGTCACTTCGGAGCGAATGCATTTTGTCTAAGCCCAGGTCACCAAATTGACGCCGCCCGCCTGATGGAAAGCCGCTGTGATGTCTGGCGATTGTGGCCGACTCTCACAGTACGCAAATATTTACTATTAAGAGTGGCCTCTTCACGCTCCGCTTGAAGGTGTAAGTAGGAGGAAATACGTGCGCGGACAGGGCGTTCCAGGCCTCGATCGTTCTACAGAGGAACGATCTCTTGAAACACTGAGTTCTGGTGAAGATTCTATCCACTGTATACGGGTGTCATCTCTACCCGGCACGTGTTGTACGGGATCGAAAAGAAAAGGATGGGATTAGGTTAAAGAGCTCTTCAGAATACTCGCCGTGGTAAATGCGGTAGAATGTAGCCAAGTGTGCGGCGCTGCGCAAACAGTTCAAGGCTTCCTGTTATCTCAGTACAATCTATAATCCGGATAGCCCGTTGCTGCATAGCGTCGAGTGTGTCTAGCAAGTGCTTCGCGGAACCGTCCCAAAGGAGAGAACAGTACTCGACGCAGGGTCTAATCTGCGTCTTGTACAGTACCTCTAGTGCGGTGTGAAGAATCGTTTTGCCGTATTCAGTATTTCTAGTTTGTGCGAAGCTAGCCCAATACACCGCTCTATATAGTTTTTATTATTGAGCTCTCGAAGAACCCTGCCAAGGATTTCTAGATTGTCCTTCATGGGTAATATTGCATTCTGAAGAGAGGGTAAGGGATGGAAGGGGGATTTTTTAAACCGTAACCGCACACTGTATTTGGCATTAAACTGTGTTTTTCATGAGTTGCTCTGAAAAAGAGAAGCCCATAATACAGTTGAGGCGTTAGACAGATGCAGTCATTGCGCCCACATCTCGCTGGCCACACATAATTGGGGGAGACACTTGGAGTATTCTTGTCAGAGCCTCGTCCATCTGTCAGCAGGTGCACCGCGTGCACGTGAAGATGACATAGGCTATGAAGAATTTGAATGGGCCTAAATCAGTCTCATAACATATGTACCAAACACTTATATATGAGACATTCAATCGAGAGGGGAGATCCAAACTAAAGTATTTGTGCCGTCCCAGTAGGGGAGTCTAGGGCAGGTGACGATGACTGCAACTTTGGAATAAAAGTGATATGAGCAAGATTGATGACTTAATATCTTTGAAAACTTGATTATACAAAACTCTATGTAGGAAGACGGTTGGAATTATCTTCAAGGAAGAAAAAAGCGTATTGCTCTGAAGTAAGAAAATTGTCAACTTCGACTTGCAGCATTGCATTCTGAAAGTATAGAAAAAGACAAGATAAGTTTGTTTTATCTTAGATAAGTTCTACAGTTTATTTCGTTTCTGAGCTTACAATTAATGAACCGTACTACTACGTCACGAGTAGTTCAAGACTGAGAAGTACCTAGATTTAAATTTTCAGCATTATGTTTAGTAATCGTCTCGTAAATACAATCTAATAGCATCCACTTAATCCTTGGAGCTAAGCTAAAAGTGCCTGTGTTCTGAGTGGTTCCAGTTAGTAGGTGTGGTGACCGGTAATCGAACTCACGGCGTCAAAACCCAAGTCCAACCCCACACAAGTATCCCAGGTTACAGACTTGCATTAATTGGTAAAAAGAAGAAACACAGTGTTTAAGCATCTTGAAGACCGATTCCCGGTCGTTGTAGAGCTTACAATTCCATTATGAGGATTAGGTCGACGAGCAATTAGCATTTGATGTGGAACCATTTAGTTAGATCGAAATGAAAAGATTCAATGAAGGTGCTTAAAATCGCGCCTTTGTTTATTAACCGAGCGAGCGAAGTGTCTACATTTCAAGATTGAACCATTTTGCTTTTGTCCGTCTGTCTGTATGTTTGTTTCGGGCTAACAGCTACAGCTATTATTTCATCGTGAGCTTTTTTGGATTGGGGAAAAGATTACATATTGTTTTTAATGTGTCTCCACAAAACTTGACACAAGTATTCGTTTACTTGAAACAATAAGTAGTACCTACTTTTATAGTTGAGTTCCGTTGAGGACTTAAGGTTTGGGCAAACCAAAAGCAGTTGCAGTGCGGGAGCGGTGCGGTAGCAGTGCGTCTACGTTAGTAAATAATGTAGTTATATGAGGGATGACACACTGAACAAACGCGAGCCCGCTGAACCTACCTGCTCCGCCACTGCGCCGCGCACGCACTGCTTTTCGACAAAACATTTGGACGGGAGCAGCGCAGACGCGGGGCGGTGGCAGCGCAGGCGCGAGGCGGCCGCAGTGAGCACACGTTGTATTACTACCTCCGCCATTTTGAGTGGTCACACTAGAGCAGTTGAGCGGGCCAGACGCAGCGCAGGTTGTAAACGGTTGTAATTTTTTACAAGTTTATCATGGAACCAAATGAAAAATTGATTGAGTTGGTGAGAAAATAAATGTTTATATGATTTAAAGGATAAATATTATAGAAATATGGTTTACAAGATGCGACTATGGGGGAAGATAGCTCAACAACATCATTCAACATCTTGAAGTGTGTTGAGTGTGGCGATCGATACGACACACATAACGCGGTTATAAAGCAGGACCACCTTCAAACTGCTTTCTGACTGCTCATGTTTCTGGTGTGACATCAACCGCGACGCAACTGACCTCCCCTGCTAAGGAGCTGCGCCTGTCCTGCTTTTGGTTTGCCCAGGCCTTTAAGGCTTGGGCAAACCAAAAGCAGTTGCAGTGCAGTAGCAGTGCGGTAGCAGTACGTCTACGTTAGTAAATAATGTAGTTATATGAGGGATGACACACTGAACAAACGCGAGCCCGCTGAACCTACCTGCGCCGCGCACGCACTGCTCTTCGACAAAACATTTGGACGGGAGCAGCGCAGACGCGGGGCGGTGGCAGCGCAGGCGCGAGGCGGCCGCAGTGAGCACACGTTGTATTACTACCTCCGCCATTTTGATTGGTCACACTAGAGCAGTTGAGCGGGACAGCCGCAGCGCAGGTTGTAAACGGTTGTAATTTTTTACAAGTTTATCATGGAACCAAATGGACCGATCTTCAAAAGATTCTAATTCCCGACATAGACAATGGTACTCCCCACATTCATCTCTTCTTTTATTTATATCGTGAACCCATATTCTTTTTTTTTCTCAAAGCTAGAAGCAACAATAGCTTCTCTTCGTAGTCCGAACCGTTCAACATCTTAAAGTGTGTTGAGTGTGGCGATCGAGACGACACACATAACGCGGTTATAAAGCAGGATCGCCTTCAAACTGCTTTCTGACTGCTCATGTTTCTGGTGTGACATCAACCGCGACGCAACTAACCTGCCCTGCTACCGCACTGCAACTGCACTGCAATTGCTTTTGGTTTGCCCAAGCCTTTAGTTGGTACAGGTGTGCAAAAAGCAGTAGATATGTATTTTAAACAATACTTATACATTAACATAAAACGAAAATTAGCTCGCTCTTACGAACTGAATATCACGAATTTCTTTGCATAAAACCTATTTCACTTTATGGAGGTTCACTACGTCATTATTATTTTAAAATGCAGGTAAATAAAATAATGTGCGCTTAACGAGGTCCAATTTCCGACTTGTTTTCGAAAATGGAACTGTAGAATAATGAGAAACGGTGAACCTCTGGCGTTATGGCATAATGTTCCCTTTTGTGAAACTAATTTATGACATGGAACACGTAGCTACCGTGTAAAAATATGGAACGTGTATGAATATGCAGTTTCATAACCGTTGTAAGAGAGGGAATAGTGTTGAATTAAGAACAAACATTACTTTAATTTCAGTATTAATTAGTTCACTTATCAGAACACAATGAATGATCTGAGAGTAATTAATAATCCAATTAAAAAAGTAATGGAAATATGTCGCGTGTACTATTTATTTATTTAGAAAGATTCAACCTCCTACTAGTCACTCCACACGTTGGTGGAGTGCTCAGCGTGGGCGAGTCAGCGCCGGGATCTCGTAGTGGGTCGGGGCGTGGATACCCTCACGCTGGAAACCATGCTTCAAGCCATGGTCTTCAGCGGGAGTAGGTGGAACGCGACCGTGTCCTTCTGCGAGCAAGTCATGCTCGCGAAGGAGGCGGCCAGGAAGGAGAGAGAGCGTACCCTCCCCGCCGAGTTCCGTAGTCGGCGGTGAGGGCACCTCAGACTCCGCGACTACGCCCAAGACCATCGACCTCCATGATCGGGGCATGAGGACGGCGGGATCGCCACCCGCCGTCCTTACAGAAGCAGGCTAGAAGGGTTGCGTGCTGCGGGGCCTTTGTACCACAGCACGCAACCAGATTCACTCACTGACGCGGGATAAAACCCTACCCCAACGACGCGGGATTCTCGTCCCGACCAAAACCCCGCAGAGACCACAGAGGTGGTCAAAGTCCGCCGGGCGCCACTGGATATACCCTCTGCTAGTAACCAGAGACGCCCGGCAACGGACGTTAGAGCAGACGCGACCTTGGGACGCGGAATTAAAAAAAAAAAACCTCCTACTAGTTGTTGTTTTACAAAAAAAAACAATAAAGAATATCAACAATATCTTTTTTGATGTTCGAAGTAACACTTATTATCATGACCACACACGCACACACACACACCCGAAATCACGTTTTTTTTTCAAGGCTTTAGTACGGCCACATCTTGTCAGTCATATTATTAGTACCACGTAATAAGGGGCAAGCCTGTTATCGTTTTACTTTGGATTATATGGTCGTCTCGTTCATCTGTCAGGAGATATTCATCGCGTGCAAGCTAGGATCACGAACGTCAAGTCAGAAAATGCAAAGCCCGTACGAAAAGACAATACAACTAGCATTGGGAATAAAAATACATAGTACCTACACACATAATCATCCCCGAAGGGGTAGTCAGACGTGCATTGCAACTTTCAATTTCAATTTTGTTGATTCTACTTATTAAGGGCCCAGACCACGCACGGACAAAGTCGATTTTGAGCAACAGCAGCGCTAAAGTTGCCCAAATCATCCGACGGGCGGGTGAATGACCCAGAGAGACCGCGATTTTGAAAATGTTTTGCGACAAACGTTCCACGTTGAGTTATTGTTATTGAAGTTGAATATTTACAGCATAACAAAAATGTTGAATTATTGGAAATAAACGACTGCCTATTTGTAAAATATTCCAAGAGTAGTTTTCGTTATAAAATGATCCTAATTACTAGATAAATAAATAAGAGTAGTTTGAGACACAATTTTTATGATTTTCTATTTATAATAAACAATCAAGAGCAGGTCCGGACCGGACTGACCTTTTTGTATTCTACTTACCTAAAATTCCAACTACGAGTATGTATTTATTTGTAATTTTACTACCAAAGTTTATTCTTATTTCGTAAAATTTTCATTCAATAAAATAATTGCAAATTCAGTAGGAAGTACGGTCGAAATAACATCACGCCTTTCCTCGCTAGTGTTTATCTCTACGCAAGGAAATGTGCCTATTGCGTAAACTCAAATACTTTTTGCTTACGATCACCTCGCAATCTAAAAAATCTTCTAGGGTTGTACAAAAAATTGTCAATAAATGAAACACAAGTATAAAAATGGTTCATATAATTAAAAGTAAACAAAATATGAGTCGCCACCTAAAAAGCGTGCTAGGGTTGTACAAAAATTAGTTATAAACAAACATGAAATTTATAAATTATTCATATAATTAATTAAACGAAAGTAAACAATAACAAAATATGAGTTTAAGAGTTTGTAATGTTTTTTTCATTTTAATGATTACTGATCAAATTCTGATTTCTACTAATTTGATGATAAAATCAATTGCTATTGCAAAACCTATCAGAATGAAAATGTTACCAGCTGCCCGATTCACGTAATAAAAACCGTAGCGTAGTGACTTAAAAATGTCACTTCGCACACTTTTTAACCGACTTAAAAAAAGAAGAAGATTCTCAATTCGCTGTATTTTTTGAACCGATTTTGATGATTCTTTTTTTTATTTGAAAGCTGGTGCATCCCGTGTGGTCACATTTTAATTTCATTAGGATCGGACCTTGGGTTTACACCAGGTAACTCTTCAAAATCGTATAGGAATTGTATAGAAATTGAGCTATTGGAAGATTTATGACAATCCAAGACTAGATAAGTAAGTGCGTTAAAAACAGAAAACCAAAAGGCGATTTCTAAGTTTCTAAGTTAAAACGACTTTTGAACTGGCGTGTTTACGTGAATCGACCGGCTGGGTAGTTAAGTTACCTCAGTCTCTTTCAAAATCATTAGACGTTCTTCTCTTTCAAAACACGTAAAGCTCTTTCTTTCCTCTCTTTCATAGCCTCTATGACATTGGGCGGGTCACGAATAGGCATGCTTCGTGACTGCCGAGGATCAACTAATTCTGGAAGGAGGCAATTGTAATAAAATCTAACTAATTTCATCTCCATTTTCTCCTTCCAAAATTTGTCGTCCTTTTCTATAATATAAACTTTCATAGGTACAGTAGCACCAAACCAGATGCCAAGCATGCAAACGTTTCTTTTAGTTATATGTAGCTGTCCCTGAATTTGGAAATACCAGTAATGATTTTTATTTATGACATAACCCTTGGAAGCCTTGTCCTTAACCCAAAAGGTATGTTTGGCCATTGCTTCATCAAGAGTCATGCCAGCTAAAGAATGTGGGCACTTAATTTCAATTAAACCGTTTGCATAAATGCCATCTGGTGTAGTACCAAGAAATTCATATTGATCGTCGACGAACAAACCGCAACCTTGTATACTAATATTCTCTTGAATTTCTAACTGTCTAATTGCAGTTTCTTCGTTTTCGATACCGTACCGTACAGCAGGCAAACTGGAGATATTACTACCATAAACGATTTTACAAACAAAAGCAGCACAACTTGTGCTCTCTCGTTTTTTACAAACTTCCCCGAACGATGATGAGGTTAGTAATTTTCTCCTTGTACTCATCCACTCAGCACTACTTCTTTGCAAATGGGTCGACCTTTCAAGCTCCTCTCTTTCAGCACAAGACAACTTTAAATCAACTAAAAAAGATGACTTGGCTTTCTCATATAACTCTGGACTCAGATCAGGTTTTTCGCAGTTTGGTCCATAGTGAGCGTCTTTCGATACAGCGCTGTGGCTTTTTTTCAATCTTAATTTAGGTTTAGCAATTAAACGGTTTCTACGATTACTATTTTCCACTTTCGCGATCAAAGGATTAGGACTAGATTTAAATATGACTTCATGAGTTTTACTATGAATCGATCCCGTATTAAAAGACACAACAGCAGCTGCGCATCGGCCCGCATAAGAACCACGGGAAGAATAATTTACACGCTTACCCCCAACTAATTTGGCAATTACTCCGTTAAAACTTTCAACTATATTACTTGTGCAATTATGAATTAAACTTCTAGAATGATATGACAGTCTTTTACTTAAAATTTCTACCGCGTCCATTAATCCGCATCCAACAATTGCTGGAAGTAACCCAACAGGTTCTATTCGACGAGTGTCAGGTCTACAAAAATACTCCTTGCAATGTTGGTGATTACCAAATACGTGTTGTGGACCATTTAGGATATCTTCACTAAGATTTTTTATTTTTTCTTCGAGTGACTGATTTTGATCCCCCCAATATTTAATCGCGCATTTTACACCCGTTCTTAAACGCAAATACCTTTCTTTTAGGAATTTCCGCAATTCGCAAGGATACTTAGTGTCTTTCGACAATTTCTCCAAGCTATTGCAGTAGTTTCGTAAAAGATGATTTTTGCATTCAATTTTCTCTACTATTAAATTTTCGTACGGACGCGAATCTAATATATAAGTACTGGAATCGCCGTCTGCTACAAATTTATTATAAAGCTGCCCCGGATAAGGCGGAAAAATTCTTACCATAAGATCTCTTGCTCCAACAACCGTCAACAGCAACAGATATTAATGGTGTACCATTTTTATCAACACTACCTATAGACACTGCGTACTCCGCTTCTTCCTTGACAGCTTCTGCCATGGAATGTGCTGCTGTCTTTTCCCACCAATCGCAAACCGTATTATTAATTTCATTGTACAATGAAGGTGACATGATTGGTAGGGCTACTGCGGCACTTAATGTTTTTAACTGAGAGTAGCTCCCACCAGATGATATGATACCAGACACAATTTGATGATTCACTTCCATGCTATCTTCTTTCTTTTCAACCAAACACACAGTAAATTTCATATTACACATACTACATTTTATGATGAGTTTTGAGTCCAGACCAACTTTTACTTCACCTATTATACTGAGGTAACTTAACTTACAATCCATTGGACCGTGGTCCCCTATGGCCTGAAGAGCTTTAAAAAAAAAGAAATATCCACTACTCTACGCCCAACTTCCACTTCATCCACCTTTCCCTCTTGACGGTTGTCAATAACTAGTTCCTGTAAAGAAAGATAATGGCTTGATTTTTTTTATAAAAAATAATTCAAAAGGTATGGGCCAAATTTCTTCAAACATAGCTAAGAACTCCCTTAGAATACATCTTTGAAACACATAACACTAGATCAAAATCTTAAACGTTTTTATCAGTCTTCGTCAATTATGAAAATGAATAAATAAACATAATAAAAAACTGGTTGCTTGTAAAGTCGGTTTAGGACGATAATTTTACCGGATAATGTCATAATATTATTCTCCATCGCTTGTACTGCGCTCTCGCTTGACCCTAGCGTGACATAATGTGACACTTTTTTGTGCGTGTTGCCGGTGTTCATCGATTTATAAGACGTTATCACGTCATAAATTTAATAAATCCGACTATATGCATAAAAACTCAAAAGGTAAAAAGAAAACAAGTCTACGGTCTTGAATTATGTTACATTAAAATAAATAAGAACACTATTGTAATAAATCGAATTCAACAGTTGAGACCCATTGAAATCCTCACAGGCTCGAAGATATTCCTGACTAGCTAAATATTTCTTTAGAAATAGGCCCCGACTGCTAAATACGCTATATTACAATGGTGTTGTTATTTATTTTTATTAAATATTTTTATTACACATTTTCATTTTTTAATCTGTCGGGTTTTAACATTTTTATTGTTTATTTATTTATATTCATAACTGACGAAGACAAATTATAAAAGTGCAAAAGAATTCATACAATATTATGTTCGTGATGAACAGAAATTATAAATTTCCTTTACGCTATACGTATTGGTTTTTTATGGCGTCACTTATTCTATGTCACTCGGGCTTAGAAGACAATTCTAATGATACTAAAAACATTAAAATCGGTTCAATAATTTTGAACTTATCGTGCCACAAAGATATATTACTTAGTATACATACATACATACGTACACCAGTCGCGTAAAAGATAATATTTTACAAAAAAAATTCTTGATTTTGGTAAAATACGAGATTTGAACGTGAATTTTCTTTTGAGAAAGTAATTGAGAAGTATGTGTTTGTCTCACAATGAAAATAATAAATATTGCAAAAAAAAAACTGTAGGTACTGAGATTTTGTCTTCGCCCATCACTAACTAGTTTGTTTATTTATGTAACAAGTCTACAAGAATTACGTATAACAACTTACCTCTATACAGCGCGTAGCAGTGTTGCTCGGAGTCTCAGCCTGAAGGTTTTCTTCATTTTCAGTACTGGAAATATTATTCATCAATATCCACTTTTTATTTATTTTGTAATTTTTGTACAACCCTACACCAGGCACGGCGCGCCTCTTTGGCGGTAGGTATGTCGACAAAGCCGCGCGCGCGTCTGTGCAATTTCTGATAGGAAACATAGCTACTTCCACTTCCACATATTTAGACATGATGAACATGAAAACTAATAATACTGTAACTAATAATAGTGTAAGCAAACTCATTGCTTTGAAATACATAAATATATGAAAACTAATACTATATTATGTAATAAAATTTATTATTATGAAAATTGTTCCTATAGAAATTGACTTTATTACTTATATAGATATTGAAATTACGTAATTATTACCTACTGGACATTGTAATTTTTCTTCTTAGACTGACATACCTAATTGTGTACCTATCTAATTACATGTCAAATCAATATTTACATGCTGTTGTAGGTATATGTCTGAATCAGGCGATCTAAATCATTGTACCTATTTGCTTTGTAATGTACCTACCCTGTTCAAAATGCAAATAGATTATATTATTATTACTACTAAGACATGATAAGCATACACACAAATAAAAGTTATAAAACTAGGATTTTTTCTTGACACTAACACAAATTTAGTAATTATTTTCTAGGTATTTAGGACAAGACGTAGTCAAGTAGGCAGGTAAATAAATAAGTAGGGAGGAACTTACATTTTATTCCGAGATCTTTTGGCTTTCACGTTTTTATAATGCGTACTAAATTTTCTTTTCGCTGGCATGGCACTCAGCAAATTATCCTGCGAAAAGAGACCCTCGATTACCAATTACGTTTATGATACCTATTGCCTTTATCATGTTGAAAAATCTATGTATGTCGTGCAGAGAACTATATACCCCGCCAGTTCATATCTCGAGAAAATAAGGTGGGCAGGGCTTTGATTGTTGCAAGCCTGAATTGATACCTACTTTACAAGGTTCATAAAATGACCTACGCAACAAAGTAAATAATTTTGTATTTCTTACGATTTATATCTAGTTCCATCATGGTTTTCTTTCAGACTTTCATTATATCGGTACTTTCTACTTACTGAAAGTAAATTAGTTATAAAAATATTGTACGTACAGTTTTTCACAAAAAACACAAATTCACAACACGTAATTTTGCTGTAGCATCCGACACGCGTGGAGTCACTTTGAAATTCTATGGCGCACTGGCGATTAGTAGCGACAACCGTGCTATCGGGACGCGCTTGAATTTCCATACATTTTTCTATGGAGAATTTACGTAAAACATATCTAGATTTTAGGGCTTTAAAAGGGGAAGTTTTTGTTTGTAAAGGTACAAAAAAAAGTACCACGTTATATTTATTGGTTTTTTCAGTGTTCAAAAAGTGTTTCTTTTTATCAATTTGTGTTGATTTATTGGGTTAAATCTGAAAAATACGAAGGCACGTTTTCGCATTTTTTCTCAATTTTGTGCGTTTGTTGACGTTTATTATATAACAACTACAGGGTTTTAAGAGTTAAAATTAGCACTAACATAATTTTTGGTCTTTCATTTTAATATATACAAATTATAGTTGTTATTAATCATATGTAAATAGGTTAAATATGAACAATCGTAACACTCTTTTCGGTGATTTTCACGATCTGGGCCCTTAAGGGAGGCTTCCCCTTAAGCCGACATCGAGCACTATAGTTAATCCATATCCACTCTATGATTCAAACCAAACTTCCAACAGCCAGGACCGATATTACGCAGGTTACCTATTATCTACGCGGTTCGAGTATAAAAATAACACAACTCACTTTTTAGACTATTATAATTAAAACAACATGAATATCTCTGTAACCGAATTAGGTAAAACCTATTATATCTCGGCATAAGGCACCAGCCCGCCTCAAATATTAAAAGTAAATATTCATATTAAGCAAACTGGGTAGGTAATCATTTAATTCCTAGAATATAAATCAGAATCTGAGAACGATAATGTACATACAAACAAACCTAAATATATTATCTAACATAGATATAGGTTGCCTCGGTGGCGCAGTGGTATCTATGTGAATGCGACTGCAGTTCCTGAGGTCCCGGGTTCGATTCCCGGGTCGAATCAAATATTTGTGATGATCCTCAAATTTTTGTTCCGGAATTTGGGTATTTTCTATTATTCATATATTATATTTAGTATTTAAAAATATATTTAATGTTTATGGAAGTATGTTTAGACATACTAGTACTCGTATACATGTATATAGTATTCTTATATATGTGGTTTAGAGAAGGATAACTCGACACAAAATCTTATATCAACCTATCTGGCCGGCGTAGTATATGTAGGCTGAATTCCTCTCCCCTCTTTAGGGAGGCTTTATGCCTAGCAGTGGGAGTGGAATGGGCTGAGATGATAATACATATAAGTAGGTGGGTGTTTCCTCGTGGCCAAACTAGATTGCCAAACTGATTTGGCCACGAGGAATAATATTCCCTTGTAGCCAAACTGGTGCGTCACAGGAGGATAGGTAGTGTTCAGCAAGTATTACACTATTAGGTATCACTTTACTACCACTACATATTATAGTAGTTTTCACCAATCGATAGTGTGGTTCTCGAGAAAGGTTTTTGTGTATATGATTTGTGAAGCGGGCGAAGCCACGGGCGTCCGCTAGTATTATTACTAGGTATGCAATGCATGCTGCTGTTGCAAAAAACTGAGCGAAGTGTTAAATTTTCGAACGACAACGATTTATTTTTTTATGTTCAAGACCACCCTCACGCTACACGTTATCACTGTGGTAAATTTGAAGGCGATCGGTTCAGGCGTTTAGGAGGAGTATGGGGACAAACGAAATACATGAGTCGTCTAAGATTGAGCTTCGGTCACTTCGCTTAATAAACGGGAATCTAAAATAACTTTCATACATACACACCGTTTCCTCGTAGGGGTTTAAGGTCCGCGACCCAAGGCCATCCTACGTCCATTGCCGGACGTCTCTGGTGCACAATATTAGGTATTTCCAGTAACGCCCGGCGGACTTTGGCCACCTGTGGATCTCGGTCTGGGGTTTGGTCGGGTTTTATCCCGCGTCCCTTGCATACTGTACATCCAGTTTTCGGGAAAAACTGTCGGGGTAGCTTTTATGCTTGCCAGTCCAGGCAAATATAATATTACTAGCTGACCTAACGTTGTTTTGCCATTGGGTGGACTACCCTTATCACAGGAGTTTCACAGTACCTTAGGAGTTTAAAATATAGTTTACGACCGCTTCTCAAACCTACCAAATGTGGAAAAAACATTCATAAGAATCGGTCAAGCCGTTACGGAGGAATTCGGCAAAAAACACTGCGACACGACAATTTTATCTAGATAAACCTAAACGTTCGTCTTTCCAGCAGTTTTAATGTGCTATTTTTTTTTAAATTCCGCGGCCCAAGACCGCACCCGCTGTAACGTCCGTTGCCGGGCGTCTCTGGTTATAAGCAGAACGTATTTCCAGTGGCGCCCGGTGGAGTTTTAATATGCTGCTTTAACTATTCTTGACTTTGATGGAGCAAAAATCATGGGTAAGAACGCTAACAAAACGTTTTTTTCATATAAACTTTTGAAAAAATATTCCATCACTTCTCTAATAATGTTTTTCGTGACGAGATACACGCAGATTTGTTCTTAGTAAATAAAACATTTTCCTTATCGTCTATTGCTTATTAGATTGTTATGTAGTTGGTCCTAGTTTTGCGGACTCATAGATATATGACTATATTATTGATCTAGTTGAGTTAGCGAAGGCGAAGTCACAGTTACATACCTTTAGAAACAAATAAATTTTGAAGATTTTAGCTCACTTGCTATGATGAACGGATCTCACTTTGATGTCGAGTTTTTAATTATTAAATTATACGCGGTTATAATATATAGCGGATGCCCGCGACTTCGCTCGCTTGATAAATTATATACACAAAAACCACTCTATCCTTTGTCGAAAACCGCACAAAATCCGTTGCGTAGTTTTAAAGATCTACCAAGCATACATACGGAACGCCCGACTTTGTTTTATACTATTATATGATTATGATTGTGTTCTCAATCGTATTTCTTTGACCTGATCCATTCGGCTCATTTTGGAAACGAATTTCATGTAACATTATTTTCTTCTAGTTAAAATATAAAGTCGGGATTATCCGTGTCATTGGTAAAATTACAGGAGCGATGTTCACAGAGCTATTTCCACATAACGTGAACTGATTACTAGGTCGGACTAATCTATTACCTCGCACTGATAACTTGACTCCAGTCGACGTTCAACGCTAGCTAATTGACCAAAATCAAAGCTCAAACCTGGAACCAATTACAGAGAATTGCTTTCGATAGTAACGGATCTGATTATTTTGATTACGCGACTGATTTTTCTTTCTACATAGTAGCAAATTTTTACAACGGAACTTCATAAAATTTGTAGCGTGATGTTACATAGACTATTTAATGGGATGACTATGTAATGAATTTATTATTATGTCAAAGATGAATAAACTCCTAAACCAAAGATAACATATTTACTTATACAAGTAAAAACAACACTGAAATCATTTTTAAATTTCGACCCAAACCTAAAAAAAGATTTTAGCACACTCAAACAACCAACTAAACAAACTCTTCAATTAATTGATCATGAATTACATTTGCTCCAGAAAATAAAAACAACAACTTCATTTCAGTGATTTTACCTGTCAAACAGGGTGTGCAGAAATTAATTTCTGACGAATCTAAATAATTTTCTGAAAATTTCAAAGATAATAAACGTTATTTTATTTTATTTTATTTTATTTTATTTTAATTTTCATACTCCGAGGCAATATTCAGTGTAACGTTGAACCACTCTATTTTGTAATGGGTAGAATTTTAATTACAATAAGAATTACAATATACATAATTATAGACTAAAAATATTTACATTACAAAATATCGTTTAAAAAATCCTCCGCGTCATTGTCGACTGGTAAGGTTCCCAGAATGCTGGCTGTGTTGCCACGTTGGATGGCGATACTTATTCTTTGGGCCAGAAAATAGCCAGCCTTGCCTGAGAAGCATCGATTAGGCGTTTAGCAATGTCTCTATAAAGGCGGCGAGCACTCGGACCCCATGACCCCAGTGTCTCAACCCCAAACGGCTCAAATTTGTAATCACCTGCTAGCTTAGCATATTTACGCCGTTTAAGGCCTTCAGCCGATGCAGCAGCAGCGCCGGCACATCCGTATGTGCTTGGAAGGTGTGAAGGTGCTAAGGTGTCAACGCATGTAGCGTCACACACGAAAGACCTTCCCATCTTCCACGGTAGCAACGACATACCGTCCGGTCTCTTTCCATCGCTTCGTGCTAAACCATTTGGTTCACGTACGGCCGGAAGACCTGCGGTGGAAAGAGCCCTACGAATTATATAAATTAAAAGCTCTAAATCAATTACATAATTTTACAATATTCAGATCTTTTCAGAACTTTATATATAATATGAATCACAAACCTTTAGTCTTGGGCTGGACTCGAACCAGCGACTGATCTCTTTCCAGGAGGAACGTTCTACCAACTGACGACCTTGTGATCACATTGTGTTAATATCGCGACTTACGGCGTCGCCGAAGCGCCATCTACCGGTAGTTGAGGAACTAACTACTATGGTAGGCTGTGCGTAATGTTGCAATTACGTTTAGACACAGCTAGTTTTTGTGATTCATATTGTAAAATTATATAAAAATAAATTGGCATACTTCACTGTTTATAAATATATAAAAAAATCTTAAATAAATTGCTTGTATTCTTTAAAAAAAGCAAAATAAATGATAATATAAAATATCACACTCCAGTGACTTAACTTCATCTACATTTTTTGATATCATTCAGGAAACCACAGAAGTTTGCATTGGCTTTCAAACAAGATAAAATCAGATTATGCTTATCTGATCTACTTTCCGTTTCCGGTAGCCCCTATAACGAGTTTTTACCTCCTGTTTTAACTTTGATGACAACATCAAAGTTGTCCCAAAGGATAGTTGAAAAACGAGGGGCCTTTACTATCAAACGTCACGGTGCGGTGCGTGGATAAAGTTGTAGGAAATATACGACCCCGTATGGTATTGGTTGTAGGTTTACTTCAGACAGAATAAATCTCTCTGACAGTCCTTTCAAATAACTTAAACATGTTTGCCAATTTTTTCAGGTACTCTTTAGATGTCGAGCGAGATAGATCGAGATCATCATCCATCGAGCTTTTTCCCAACCCAACTGGGGTCGGTTTCCAGTCGTAACTGCGATGCGACTGAACTTTGATATTTTCTGTAGAGCGACCAGACCTCCACAACCCAAGGGCGATACCGAAGTTCTCTAATTAGACCAGTCGGATTTTGTTTAAGGGTTACAAATACCTCGAGAAGGATTGAGATCGTGGACAGATATTAGTCTTTCGTGGAGATCGGTAATAGGAAACCTAAACCATGAGGGTGAAAAGCGACAATTATCATACGGCATTACCACGACCATGATTTAACGTTAGTAAATATTTATAATATAAAAATGATTTAAGTTAACAAGATTAGTTAAAAAGATTCATAAAATCCAAAACTAAATAAATCCGAGTGATTTATTTTAGTTTTTAGCTATTATTAAGAGTTAAATATTGCCAGGATATTCAGTTTTATTATTTTCTTCAAACAAGTGCCAATCCCTCTTTTATAATTAATAGAAGCGCGTCCAGCGCGGCTTTTAATTAATCAAAAGAGCTGCGTAACATTTATCAGAAGGCTCAGTTTGTAGCACTGAAGCACCGTTTATAATCGCAGTATATAAGTATAGATTAAATTGAGTTTTATTTCCATGAATATTCCATATAGATATTTTGAAACTATTTATTTCTGAATTCGTTATTGTATTAGGATATTATGGTTTTATTCACGTTCCTGAGCAGATTTCCTGAGTTAATAAAATCAAGAGCAAGGAAACTATTTATTCCTCATCGAGCTCAAGGCGTCTGTTAGTCTAAACATAAATGTGTATCTACCGCTTCTTGTAAGTCACAGTTTAGCTCAATCTCTTATGACAATATTTCCTATCATCAACACCATTTCTAAGCAAGTGTCGTGATGTAGGTAATCTTGTTGGCTTTGCATTAATGTGGGCTCTGCTACAACGTATCTAGTAGTAGTTTTCATGACAAGGGAGTAAAATGAGATATTCTCGTCGAAGGCGCTATTTTGAATCCAGTGCGAATCGGTCCTGAGCGTAGCGAGGAGTTTCAAAGTACGTCGCCTTTTTTTTACTTTGATGGATGGATGTTTGTTACTCTTTCACGTAAAAACTACTGAATGAATTTTAATGAAACTTTACAATAATATAGTTTATACATCAGAATAACACATAGGCCACCATTTTATATATTATATAGTGTGAATTGTTTAAAATATGACGATAAGTGTCAAGGAAGTAGGAAGCGACGATGACAAACCGTGTGCGCGATACTACGGGAACGGGAAAAAATTCAAATTACCACGCGGACGAAGTCGCGGGCGACCACTAGTTAGTTGTATTTTTCCATGCAAAATTCACGCACATATTTTTTTGAAGCGCTATAGAGTATTTCTTTAATGATTTGACGCGTTACGGCGGGCGATTTAATCAAGTTTAGTCGAGTCTCAACCTTAAAATACTGAGTAATATACTCAGTATTTTAAGGTATAACTGTCCAAATAATTATTGTTTGTGCTATTTACGTTTTATTTTACTGTAATTCAACTCTTTTTTGTTTATGACCATTCAAAAACCAGAACGTTGTAATGACTTAATCGAACTTTGGCAGTATATGTTTTGGCCGTCGCCTCAAGATGTACTGTTTTTTTTTTTTACTTTTCCGCCCCAGGGCCGAAGTTTATCACTTTCAACCCGCATATCAGGTAAGTAATGATCCACTTTCAGAGCAAGAGAGATGAAAAAATAATTTTATTTTTAGATCGAGTAGGTAATACTCGTACACGTTAAATCTTTTTGTAAGAATATTTAATATACTGTCGAAGTATATATTAGTGATCTTAGTACATTATAACGTGTGGATGGTTTACGCACTAGATATTTTATGGGTTAACAAAAAAATAAAAAAGCACTTTTAAGCTGATTATCTAGAAAAGAATTCAAAATCTAAAAAAAATCTTCTTTCACAGTTTTTAAAAGAACTTTCTAATAATACACCATACGATCGGGTAGACGCAAGAATAAAATATCATCTTACTAGCACTAACCGTTTGAGAGGAAACCCGACGACTACAAGTCAGAGAAACTATAAGTCAGGGTTTCGAGATTTGAACTACGGTACCTTAAAATACAGTCGAATTGAGAACCTCCTCCTTTAATAAATAAATACTAGTTATCACGGCGAACTTTGTATCGACTCAAATATAAAAAAAAAAAGAATATTTTAATATTTCATGCAAATGTATGTATTATTACATTATGAAATGACTCACTTGTACAGATATTCCACAATTTTTAATTATTAGTAGGACCTGACCGGTTTCGCTCTATGGCATCTTCAAAGGTGCTCCACACTTATTCACATCACATATTTTAAAAAACATTTCATATACTTTGTGTTAAATAATCGTGAAGCTAACACTGGCCTCCATACTTGATTATAATATAAAACAAAAACTAATGTGGGTACATATAAATAAAGTTAATGTCACAGTATAAGAAATTTACCCAAACAGTAGGGAAAAATTACCCTTCTCCAAATTAATATTAATGTTTCTCAATTATTACAATAAAATGTCAAATTTCATTACTGAATTGGTATTAAAATGACTCATGTCAAAATTAAATTTATAAGTTACAACATTACAAACAATAAAAAAATAAAAATCAAATCACAAATCTGTCAAAGAAGAATGTCACATCCCTTCAAACAACACATGTCAAATAATCTAATATGTCAAATAATGCATGTCAACTAGTAATAATATGTCCAACTAATTATAAATATAAAACTATTAAAAACTTGAAAACCTACTCATTAAAACAGTTAAATTCCAAATTATGTCAAATTGTTATATCAGTCAGACACGTGGATGACAATTTACATTTTAAAATATTTTAAAAGCGGTGAATTATTGAGATCCAGTTGTTGGTTCAGTAACGCATCGCGGTTGCCCAACAACAACTTATAAATTTCTAGAGCTTCCAAGGTGGTCAACTTCTTACCTTTGTCGCATATATGTAACGCTCTGAAATTAGATTCTGGGTCGAAGATATGATTTTCCATAATAAGGTGTTCTGCGAAATTCGACTCAGTCTTTTTTAACTTCCAAGCACTAGTGTGTTCGGAAACTCTGGTATGGAAAGACCTACCAGTTTGTCCGATGTATTTTTTGTCACACTGTGCACAACTAAGTTCATACACCCCGCTCTTTTGTCGTATGGGAGTTCTGTCTGAGCTATTGCCTATCAAGCGCCTCAAACAATGGCTAGTATAGAATGCTGGACAATCGAAAGCATAAATTATATAAGAACAGCATGTACAGCTGAATTGATTGTCATGTTCAAGACACTTAAAGTAAAATTCACGAAAACCAATGAACACCTGTGGTTCAATACAAAATGTAGGAAGGATAACCTAATACCTAACTATATAATGAGAGGTATACGATTCAATTTGGACAAATATTATAAACAAAACTTTTTAGAATGTATTTGGAAAAATTTACTCCAACGTGAAATAAAGACCCAGTATTGCCAACGAGACAACATAGGTCTCCATATAAAAATTTGCCATATTGAATTATTTAATCGATTGCATTATTTGGAATTTGAGGAATTGCAACGTAAGGTATATGAGGAGACACGCCACATCTCAGCGAATATGCATACTGTCCATTTAAAAAAGATGTCGAGTTTGAGATCATCACAGCTAAACACAGAAACATATTACAATAAGAATAATAATATACAGTTTTACGAAAGAGTTCAAAATTTTTCACCGGTGGAATTTGACCCCAAAGAAAAACGGTTATTGGGTAAAGGCCTTAAATACTGCCCTAAGTTCACACCATCCCAGAAAGATTGGGATAATTTAGCAGTAGACCTTGAAGTGGCTTGCAGGGACCCGTCGGAGAAACATATAATTACCAAGATTGTTACAATAAGAATAATAATATACAGTTTTACGAAAGAGTTCAAAATTTTTCACCGGTGGAATTTGACCCCAAAGAAAAACGGTTATTGGGTAAAGGCCTTAAATACTGCCCTAAGTTCACACCATCCCAGAAAGATTGGGATAATTTAGCAGTAGACCTTGAAGTGGCTTGCAGGGACCCGTCGGAGAAACATATAATTACCAAGATTATAAAACAGGAAATGAACACGGTTGCCAATAATTCTATGGATAATAACAATAATTCAGAGCTACTAACAATCAATAAAATAAAGACCAAAATTAAAGATAGTTACGAAGGCTGACAAAGGTACCGTGGTTGTAACAACAAGAACTGATTATGTCTCTAAAATTTCTAATTATTGGATAACCCCATGTTCATACAACTCAAGAGAGATCCCACAAAGAAGTTTAGTGAAGTAGTTAAAGGCACCTTGCAGTCAGCAAATAGCATTTTCACTAAAGAGGCCTTTAGACTGAAGGAAATGAACCCTCGACCGCCAAAACTGCAGGCACTTTACAAACTTCATAAACCAGGGGGACTGATAAGGCCTGTAGTTGCATATACCGGTGCCCCAGCGTATAGGTTGGCAGTAGAAACTAATCGGATATTCAAACAAAAGACGGGGTTTGTTCCAAGACACACAATAAAGAACAGTATCCAGTTGGTTGAGAAACTCGCGAATGAACACGTACCGGAAAATGCAATTCTGGTATCCTTCGACGTGGTGAACTTGTTTCCTAGTGTCCCGGTTAGAGATTGTAAAAGTGTTATTAAGGACATTTTAATTCAATCGATGGTTGACCCACAAATCATAATTGACTTGGAACACAGCATGACGGTTTGTCTAGAACAAAATTATTTTAAATTTGGTGACACATTTTACAGACAAACTGATGGTCTAGCGATGGGGAGTCCTCTCTCACCGCTTTGTGCAGATCTTTTCATGGACCATATTGAGCGCCAAATTTTTGAGAATAATTTGTTTGGACCGTTTTTAAAGTATTGGTACAGATACGTGGATGATATTATTTGTTTATGGACTGGAAGTATAGACGAATTAAATAATTTTTTGACATTTATTAACACCATACACACCAATATTCAATTCACAATAGAAATAGGACATAAGAAATTGAATTTTCTGGACATCGAAATAGAATTAGTTGACCACAAACATCACTTTAAAATTTACAGGAAACCCTCGTTTACAGACAATATTATTCCGGCGGATTCTAATCATCCTATGAACCATAAACACGCTGCTTTCCATTCCATGATACATAGACTAATATCGATACCAATGTCCAGATAATCATTTGATAAAGAGTTAAATGTAGTAAAAGCAATCGCAACCAATAATGGCTACTCAACGAAGTTGATTGATGGTATGGTAGCACGAAAGAGGTCTAGGGCAGCTCTGCGTTTGGCATATCAGGCGGACGCACCAACTTCGGAGAACAAAAGATGGGCGCGCATCCCGTACATAGGCCATGTGTCTTATAGATGCTCTAGATCTCTAGGCACGGTAAAACCAGCATTCTATACTAGCCATTGTTTGAGGCGCTTGATAGGCAATAGCTCAGACAGAACTCCCATACGACAAAAGAGCGGGGTGTATGAACTTAGTTGTGCACAGTGTGACAAAAAATACATCGGACAAACTGGTAGGTCTTTCCATACCAGAGTTTCCGAACACACTAGTGCTTGGAAGTTAAAAAAGACTGAGTCGAATTTCGCAGAACACCTTATTATGGAAAGTCATATCTTCGACCCAGAATCTAATTTCAGAGCGTTACATATATGCGACAAAGGTAAGAAGTTGACCACCTTGGAAGCTCTAGAAATTAATAAGTTGTTGTTGGGCAACCGCGATGCGTTTCTGAACCAACAACTGGATCTCAATAATTCACCACTTTTAAAATATTTTAAAATGTAAATTGTCATCCACGTGTCTGACTGATATAACAATTTGACATAATTTGGAAGAATTTAACTGTTTTAATGAGTAGGTTTTCAAGTTTTTAATAGTTTTTATATTTATAATTAGTTGGACATATTATTACTAGTTGACATGCATTATTTGACATATTAGATTATTTGACATATGTTGTTTGAAGGAATGTGACATTCTTCTTTGACAGATTTGTGATTTGATTTTTATTTTTTTATTGTTTGTAATGTTGTAACTTATAAATTTAGTTTTGACATGAGTCATTTTAATACCAATTCAGTAATGAAATTTGACATTTTATTGTAATAATTGAGAAACATTAATATTAATTTGGAGAAGGGTAATTTTTCCCTACTGTTTGGGTAAATTTCTTATACTGTGACATTAACTTTATTTATATGTACCCACATTAGTTTTTGTTTTATATTATAATCAAGTATGGAGGCCAGTGTTAGCTTCACGATTATTTAACACAAAGTATATGAAATGTTTTTTTAAATATGTGATGTGAATAAGTGTGGAGCACCTTTGAAGATGCCATAGAGCGAAACCAGTCAGGTCCTACTAATAATTAAAAATTGTGGAATATCTGTACAAGTGAGTCATTTCATAATGTATTACTATATGTTCCACCAAGTGCCGACAATCGAAAGCATAAATTATATTGTATGTATTATTAATTATAATTGAAAAACGCGACGGACAGACAGACAAATTGTCGTATTAAATATATAGATAAGTATTAGGATTTTGACATACAACTCCATCTAGTCTCAAACTAAGGAGAGCGAGTCATCAAACAGTCGCTGGTCAGTCACGGCAGTTGTTTGTCAAGCCTGATCGACGTTGGCACCAAGTTTGCCACTATTCATACGATAAGAAGAACACGTTGGCTATTTTGATATCTATTATATTATTAATGTACGAATTTGTGCCGTTATTTATGATAATTTGATCACGCCTATATAATACAACGTTTGTAAAATAAACTAAGATGGATTACCTCCTGAATACTTAATAAGTATTTGCTATAAAGTATCATGCATAGGCACTTATGTTACTTCGACGAGTTCACGCCTACAGGGATTTGAATGGTTACATAACTTATATCGGTCTCAATATCAAATGGTCTAACAGCCGGGTTCTGAATTCAGAATTTGAAGTTACTTAAGTATCAAATGTCAAAACTTGTTTGTGAATTTTGACATTTGGATACTCAACTTAAAATTCTCAATTCAGAAACCGACCGTAAGTAACTTAGTTAAGAAATAGATTTACTGTAGTATGGGGTCAATGGTCGATACCAATTCGCATACCTATCATGGTAAATTTTTTATCAATATTCCACCATCATATTGGACTTCCAATATTTTAAAATATCAAATTAAAAAAATTACACAAAACCGACCAAAAAATCGTGGGAATAAGACCAAATTGAAATGGGACTTGGTAAGTAGTAGCTTCCAATTAAAAAATACCGGCCAAGTGTGTGTCGGGCCACGCATAGATAGGGTTTCGTAGTCACCCATAGTAGCATCTATAATTCCTGAACAAACAAAGTTGTCTAATCCGTTATAGTTTTCCTTAAAAGTTTGTGTTTTCAGATTTTTCAAGTCAGCCGTTTAGATTTTAGAGGGCGGAGAGGACGCTCTGTTTTACCAATAAAATGAGCTATAAAGTAGAAGTTGTTTACGAGTATAATTGATCACAAACATTCATCAATCTTTTACATGTCTCTCCAGCTCTCAACTATAGAACGTATTTAGCCGAAATTTATATGTATCTGATAACCTATTCGTCCCTGGAACAGAAAACGGGAAATCTTAGCAACCAACTATATTTAATATCATCGTCATCCATCAGTCAGACCACAGCGGTTCACTAGGCGTCGAAACATATGTATAGGCATGTCGTAAATGAGAAGTATGTGATTTGTACAGTAAAATACAGTTCATACCTATAGGTAATTGCAACTTGCATAAATATTGGTTCTTTATTTCATAAATTATATTTAAGCTGATTAAACAAAAGTTGATGTGATGTTTACGAATGAAACGAATTTTTCATCAAGTAAATTTATCTCCTTATCAATTAACTTTGCAAGGGACTTTACAAAAATCAAGTTCATTCACCAGCTTTAAAACATCGTTAATAAGATTATTTAAAACTTTTGAATCCCTGGAAGAAGCTACGATGTTATAATATGAAATTACATTATTGGATTACACTACATTATGAGAAAGTTGATATTGTTTAAGTTGCAGAACATTATTCTGGAGTAAGATATAACACACGCATTATTGCGTGTTTGTCTTACAAAGATTACCTATATAGGGGTGTTTATACGCAAACCATATTCCTGATATCTCGTCTGAATATAGAGAGAAGACGGCCTAAAAAGACAGCGAGTGGCAGAAGGGTTAACTTGAAATACTTTAAGTGAACAATTTAGTGTGGGCACTTAGAAACCTCTGTGAACAACAAACGGGTTTAGCAAGATAGTGAAGTAGTCGGTTATCTCAATTCTCAACAAACACTTAAAATATTTCCGCTTCACTCTTTAAGCATTCCTCATTTGTGCTTTAAGCGAAGTGTAAAATACTTCAAGTGTAACTAAGTTTCATTTTTTTTATTTTTAATGCCTATTTCAGAAAGTTTAACTTATTTTGTTTATGCTGGCGTTATAGGTACTTACTAATATAATTAAAAATCGTGTAGATGTAAATGAAAGGTATTTAAATTCACTTTATATATAACCTTGGCAATAATAATTGAAAATAATATGTACTCATTCCCAAATTACGCAATATAAGGCACAAAATGGGTACTTTGCGAAGTAGTAGTACCCAAAAATTGTAATTTTAAAGGAACTTCTAGTTGAGCGCTTAATGTAGAAGGTAACCAAGAACGCTGAACATAAATATTCCAACAAGCCGTTTTAACTTAAATTATCTCCAACTTATATCTATACAGAACTGGAAATATTATGCAAAATAATAAGGGTGTATAAGGGTCCCAAGCCAAGCTTGTGCAGCAAGTGAAATGGTAAATTAACGAAATCGCCAGTGGATACAGTAAGTCGTATGTCGTGATCGTGAACAAGTTCGAGTGTGTAGTGAGACTAGTGGTAGTGGTGTTACGCGCAGTAAACGAACTCGAAGGAGGGTAGATAGAAATATTTCCAGTTCTTCCCTGATCATGGCGCTTGCAACAGCGCCGAAATATCAGAAACTCAATCAAATGAGTCAATTATTTGAAAAGAGTGACCGAGAGTTTTATTGCCAGGTTCTTTCTCTCGGTTCTACTTATTGCTTTGCGAATCTGGCAGTACATGTAAATATAGAAGCAATGACATTTTTTATTTTAAGTACTTACTGACGTTTGTAAGAGCCATTTATTGACCTATACAAAATAAATAAATAATTTCAATTTCAAAAAAAATTCAATTTCAAACCAACGTTACATGGTAAATATCCCGATAATTCCAATAGTAATGGTAAATGAAGTTCCTAAATTAGCGACCATTAGCTAGGACTTATTATGTAGGACAAACAATCAAAGTTATTCAAATGTGGACGTGCCATATTACTTAGGTATCTTTGACCCCTAAATCTTTCTAACCCTTCTGAAAAACAGGCGTGATTTTATGAAATTCATCATTCACCGAGCCTTTTCCAAACTAAAGTTGGGGTCGGCTTTCCAGTCTAACTGCGATTCGGCTGAACATCGATATTTTCCGTGAAGCGACTGCCATCTGACCTCCACAACCCATGGGTGATATCGAAGTTCTGTAGTTAGACCGGTCGGATTTTATGAAATTATATCTGTTAAATAATACTCAGGGCTCGTTTAAGGAGACGCGGCGCGGCGAGCGGTGCGCTAGAAACACAAACATACGGCAATGTTTGGAGCGTTCAAGGAGAAGCGTCTTTGCAATCGTTTGTTTGAGTTGTAGTTGCCCAAGCGACGAGCGGCGCCACGTCGGACGCGGCAAATGTAGCGACAGGCGACGCCGCGGAGCACGCGGCGGGTAAACCAGCGAGTTTCGCAATGGGAGAACGCGGCGAATGAAGCGGCGGGTGACGCCGCAAAGGAAGCGGCATGGAAGGGTGGGAGAGGTGCGGGGTATGCAGTGGGAATGACATTCGTGTATATCCATGTGTATTGAATGGAATGTTAATGTCAAATATGTCAACTTGACAGATGTGATTATGACAGATGTTGTCTATCTGTGGAGCGTTCTCTCTGCAATTAGCTGTTGAACATCTCACACGCACTTTTAACTAATATTAATTATTAAATAGATTACATTACAAAATATTGTAAAATATTACAACCAATAACTCCCTGAAGACCCCAACGTCATATTTTATTGACGAAACCCAACAATACATGGCGCAGCCCTCTGATTTAGAAGGATTCTGAATCGTACCTACGGACTCTCAAGAAAGCACACTGCAAGTAAGTGAAAGGAAAAAACTAAATAATGTCCCAAGAAGATAAAGCTGAAGTCATGATGTGCGCAGTTGAATATAAAATGCCGAAGGGCTTAAACTTAGATAACATTGATAATTGTTATCTGCAATGCATTCACAATGCCGGCCGGCCTAGAAAAATATTCCGAAACGAGGTAAGCCGCAATTTTCCTAAATTGTATAGGACAACATGCACAAGAATTATATTACAACGTATTGAAAACAGATGAGAAGGCGAATATAGATGATGTTATAAATAATTTTGAAAATTATTTTAAACCAAAGCAGAATGAGGTAATTAACAGCTATAATTTCAACAAGCGTTTTCAAGAAGATGGCGAAACATTTCATGCATTTTACACAGCAGTCAGGAATATGGCTGAAGATTGCAATTTTGGAGACCAGAAGGAACGCATGATAAGAGACAGGATCGTTATTGGTGTCAAGGAACAACGGCTTATGCCACTGATAGACAACCTATTATAAAAATAAAATTTGTTTTTTTTTAAAAAGGGAATTTGGTAACTATTGTAAAAATAAAATTTGTTTATTTTTTTTTAAAAGGGGATGATGTATTGAATGGATTGTTAATGTCAAATATGACAACTTGACAGATGTGATTATGACAGATGTTGTCTATCTGTGGAGCGTTCTCTCTGCAATTAGCTGTTGAACATCTCACACACACTTGTAACTAATATTAATTATTAAATAGATTACATTACAAAACATTGTAAAATATTACAACCAATAAATCCCTGAAGACCCCAACGTCATATTCTATTGAAGAAACCCAACAATACACCATGAAATACCTCATAATCCTTTGTTCTTACTGACTGGTAAAGAGTTGCATATTCTCCAAATTGTTCGCGTTCGTCTGCTGTGAACCTGGATTCCACTCTAGCGGCAAATAAAATACTTTTTAAGTTATAATTATCTTCAAGTATATCAATGATGTCGTCCATGATTACAAACAATACACACGTTTGCTCTTTGTAACTAGTCGAACAAGACTGGAAGGACGGCAATAAGCTGCGAGAGTCGCACCGGGTGTCGCACGCACTGAACGACGCCGCATACAACGCTGCGTCCCACACGGCGGGCGCAGCGCAGTGCGAAGCTACGCCGCTCGCGTCGCTCGACGCCCCGCGTTTCCTTAAACGAGCTCCTGTATTTCTATATGTTTGAGTTTGCGCGTGACACGACGCAGGCCGCTTTACGCGCTGCCTCACTATAAACGGTTAAATCGCTCGACGTGTCGCGGCAAGCCACGCCACACGTGAAGCTCGACGCCCCGCGTCTCCTTAAACGAACCCTTAGTGGTATTTAACAACTGTTTGGCTGTTAGAATTTTGGTTTCAATTTGGTTTCAAGTAACGGTAATAGGCTGGCCCCCTATTACGTGGGACCGACAAATATACTGTAAAAGTATAGGTGTGTAATGCGATGCGCCCCATTGTCAATTGCCGGGCGCCCCAGCTACACGCAAGAGAATTCCCAAGGAAAAATAATATTTATATTTAGAATAAGCGAAAAAAGTTGTAAACGAAGATGTTTAAAGACGAGTTTAACCACCTGCTCATTAAGAATATAATATATAAATACCTGAGAGAATAGCTATAAAAGTATTTTTACTTAGTTTTATAAAAACAATATTAAAACTTCTTTACTTTTATTATTCTTGAAAATCTTGAAGCTAAGCTAAGAATAAATATTCTTAGCTTAGCTTCAAGATTTACCATAAATATGGTAAATAGTTTTAAAGCCGTTCCAGCACCTATTTAGTAATTTTGATTTATTTCTATTTGAAAGGAAAGAGTACAAGAGTAAAACTAATTAGTATTAATTTAAGAATTAGATGCATTAATTAGAGGTTTATAAAGACTAATTTACTTTACCTCTAGGGAATACGAGTAAAACCTTATTACTTTAAAGATTTCCTAGAGAATAGAGAGTACCTACCTACATTTCTTAGTCAAAGAACTGCTTTACGCAAGAACTATACTTCCAACTTAATGTTTGTTGTACAGTTAGTTTCAACAGTAGCTGGACACTTCTACATATTTATTATATACCTCTGTCTCTAGAATTTGCGGTGTTTGTTTAGTATTTAAATTATAAAGATAAAGACATAATACTGTCTTCTACTAATTAACAACATAATATGTGGTCCAGTGGTCTAAAGCTAATCGACCTCATAAGCGACTTCAGAGTCCAGTCTCTGAGGTCGTCGGTTCAAATGTCCTGTGTGATGAGAATAAATTCCGTGGCCCAGGGCCGCGGCTGCTCGTACGTCCGTTGCCGGGCGTCTCTGGTTTACACACAGAAGGTATTTCCAGTGGCGCCCGGTGGGATTAGAACGATGGTTTATACTTTGTCAGGGTGTAATTTATCTATATTATGTATGTATTTAAAAGTTTATAAGTTAGTTTATCAGATGTAACTGTGTATGTCCAAGATTTAGATTTTTTTTTAAATTGGACCGCGTGGGAAGCACTGTTTTCAATTAAAACACAAATTTCTAAATTGGTTTGCAAGCTTTCCTGAGCAGAATTCCTGAGTTAATAAAATCAAGAGCAAGGAAACTATTTATTCCTCATCGAGCTCAAGGCGTCTGTTAGTCTAAACATAAATGTGTATCTACCGCTTCTTGTAAGTCACAGTTTAGCTCAATCTCTTATGACAATATTTCCTATCATCAACACCATTTCTAAGCAAGTGTCGTGATGTAGGTAATCTTGTTGGCTTTGCATTAATGTGGGCTCTGCTACAACGTATCTAGTAGTAGTTTTCATGACAAGGGAGTAAAATGAGATATTCTCGTCGAAGGCGCTATTTTGAATCCAGTGCGAATCGGTCCTGAGCGTAGCGAGGAGTTTCAAAGTACGTCGCCTTTTTTTTACTTCGATGGATGGATGTTTGTTACTCTTTCACGTAAAAACTATTGAATGGATTTTAATGAAACTTTACAATAATATAGTTTATACATCAGAATAACACATAGGCCACCATTTTATATATTAAATAGTGTGAATTGTTTAAAATATGACGATAAGTGTCAAGGAAGTAGGAAGCGACGATGACAAACCGAGTGCGCGATACTACGGGAACGGGAAAAAATTCAAATTACCACGCGGACGAAGTCGCGGGCGACCACTAGTTAGTTGTATTTTTCCATGCAAAATTCACGCACATATTTTTTTGAAGAGCTATAGAGTATTTCTTTAATGATTTGACGCGTTACGGCGGGTGATTTAATCAAGTTTAGTCGAGTCTCAACCTTAAAATACTGAGTAATATACTCAGTATTTTAAGGTATAACTATCCAAATAATTATTGTTTGTGCTATTTACGTTTTATTTTACTGTAATTCAACTCTTTTTTGTTTATGACCATTCAAAAACCAGAACGTTGTAATGACTTAATCGAACTTTGGCAGTATATGTTTTGGCCGTCGCCTCAAGATGTACTGTTTTTTTTTTTACTTTTCCGCCCCAGGGCCGAAGTTTATCACTTTCAACCCGCATATCAGGTAAGTAATGATCCACTTTCAGAGCAAGAGAGATGAAAAATTATTTTATTTTTCGATCGAGTAGGTAATACTCGTACACGTTAAATCTTTTTGTAAGAATATTTAATATACTGTCGAATTATATATTAGTGATCTTAGTACATTATAACGTGTGGATGGTTTACGCACTAGATATTTTATGGGTTAACAAAAAAATAAAAAAGCACTTTTAAGCTGATTATCTAGAAAAGAATTCAAAATCTAAAAAAAATCTTCTTTCACAGTTTTTAAAAGAACTTTCTAATAATACACCATACGATCGGGTAGACGCAAGAATAAAATATCATCTTACTAGCACTAACCGTTTGAGAGGAAACCCGACGACTACAAGTCAGAGAAACTATAAGTCAGGGTTTCGAGATTTGAACTACGGTACCTTAAAATACAGTCGAATTGAGAACCTCCTCCTTTAATAAATAAATACTAGTTATCACGGCGAACTTTGTATCGACTCAAATATAAAAAAAAAAAAGAATATTTTAATATTTCATGCAAATGTATGTATTATTACATTATGAAATGACTCACTTGTACAGATATTCCACAATTTTTAATTATTAGTAGGACCTGACCGGTTTCGCTCTATGGTATCTTCAAAGGTGCTCCACACTTATTCACATCACATATTTTAAAAAACATTTCATATACTTTGTGTTAAATAATCGTGAAGCTAACACTGGCCTCCATACTTGATTATAATATAAAACAAAAACTAATGTGGGTACATATAAATAAAGTTAATGTCACAGTATAAGAAATTTACCCAAACAGTAGGGAAAAATTACCCTTCTCCAAATTAATATTAATGTTTCTCAATTATTACAATAAAATGTCAAATTTCATTACTGAATTGGTATTAAAATGACTCATGTCAAAATTAAATTTATAAGTTACAACATTACAAACAATAAAAAAATAAAAATCAAATCACAAATCTGTCAAAGAAGAATGTCACATCCCTTCAAACAACACATGTCAAATAATCTAATATGTCAAATAATGCATGTCAACAAGTAATAACATGTCCAACTTATTATAAATATAAAACTATTAAAAACTTGAAAACCTACTCATTAAAACAGTTAAATTCCAAATTATGTCAAATTGTTATATCAGTCAGACACGTGGATGACAATTTACATTTTAAAATATTTTAAAAGCGGTGAATTATTGAGATCCAGTTGTTGGTTCAGTAACGCATCGCGGTTGCCCAACAACAACTTATTAATTTCTAGAGCTTCCAAGGTGGTCAACTTCTTACCTTTGTCGTATATATGTAACGCTCTGAAATTAGATTCTGGGTCGAAGATATGATTTTCCATAATAAGGTGTTCTGCGAAATTCGTCTCAGTCTTTTTTAACTTCCAAGCACTAGTGTGTTCGGAAACTCTGGTATGGAAAGACCTACCAGTTTGTCCGATGTATTTTTTGTCACACTGTGCACAACTAAGTTCATACACCCCGCTCTTTTGTCGTATGGGAGTTCTGTCTGAGCTATTGCCTATCAAGCGCCTCAAACAATGGCTAGTATAGAATGCTGGACAATCGAAAGCATAAATTATATAAGAACAGCATGTACAGCTGAATTGATTGTCATGTTCAAGACACTTAAAGTAAAATTCACGAAAACCAATGAACACCTGTGGTTCAATACAAAATGTAGGAAGGATAACCTAATACCCAACTATATAATGAGAGTTATACGATTCAATTTGGACAAATATTATAAACAAAACTTTTTAGAATGTATGTGGAAAAATTTACTCCAACGTGAAATAAAGACCCAGTATTGCCAACGAGACAACATAGGTCTCCATATAAAAATTTGCCATATTGAATTATTTTGCATTCGATTGCATTATTTGGAATTTGAGGAATTGCAACGTAAGGTATATGAGGAGACACGCCACATCTCAGCGAATATGCATACTGTCCATTTAAAAAAGATGTCGAGTTTGAGATCATCACAGCTAAACACAGAAACATCATATTACAATAAGAATAATAATATACAGTTTTACGAAAGAGTTCAAAATTTTTCACCGGTGGAATTTGACCCCAAAGAAAAACGGTTATTGGGTAAAGGCCTTAAATACTGCCCTAAGTTCACACCATCCCAGAAAGATTGGGATAATTTAGCAGTAGACCTTGAAGTGGCTTGCAGGGACCCGTCGGAGAAACATATAATTACCAAGATTATAAAACAGGAAATGAACACGGTTGCTAATAATTCTATGGATAATAACAATAATTCAGAGCTACTAACAATCAATAAAATAAAGACCAAAATTAAAGATAGTTACGAAGGCTGACAAAGGTAATACCGTGGTTGTAACAACAAGAACTGATTATGTCTCTAAAATTTCTAATTATTGGATAACCCCATGTTCATACAACTCAAGAGAGATCCCACAAAGAAGTTTAGTGAAGTAGTTAAAGGCACCTTGCAGTCAGCAAATAGCATTTTCACTAAAGAGGCCTTTAGACTGAAGGAAATGAACCCTCGACCGCCAAAACTGCAGGCACTTTATAAACTTCATAAACCAGGGGGACTGATAAGGCCTGTAGTTGCATATACCGGTGCCCCAGCGTATAGGTTGGCAGTAGAAACTAATCGGATATTCAAACAAAAGACGGGGTTTGTTCCGAGACACACAATAAAGAACAGTATCCAGTTGGTTGAGAAACTCGCGAATGAACACGTACCGGAAAATGCAATTCTGGTATCCTTCGACGTGGTGAACTTGTTTCCTAGTGTCCCGGTTAGAGATTGTAAAAGTGTTATTAAGGACATTTTAATTCAATCGATGGTTGACCCACAAATCATAATTGACTTGGAACACAGCATGACGGTTTGTCTAGAACAAAATTATTTTAAATTTGGTGACACATTTTACAGACAAACTGATGGTCTAGCGATGGGGAGTCCTCTCTCACCGCTTTGTGCAGATTCCGCTTTTCATGGACCATATTGAGCGCCAAATTTTTGAGAATAATTTGTTTGGACCGTTTTTAAAGTATTGGTACAGATACGTGGATGATATTATTTATGGACTGGAAGTATAGACGAATTAAATAATTTTTTGACATTTATTAACACCATACACATCAATATTCAATTCACAATAGAAATAGGACATAAGAAATTGAATTTTCTGGACATCGAAATAGAATTAGTTGACCACAAACATCACTTTAAAATTTACAGGAAACCCTCGTTTACAGACAATATTATTCCGGCGGATTCTAATCATCCTATGAACCATAAACACGCTGCTTTCCATTCCATGATACATAGACTAATATCGATACCAATGTCCAGATAATCATTTGATAAAGAGTTAAATGTAGTAAAAGCAATCGCAACCAATAACGGCTACTCAACGAAGTTGATTGATGGTATGGTAGCACGAAAGAGGTCTAGGGCAGCTCTGCGTTTGGCATATCAGGCGGACGCACCAACTTCGGAGAACAAAAGATGGGCGCGCATCCCGTACATAGGCCATGTGTCTTATAGATGCTCTAGATCTCTAGGCACGGTAAAACCAGCATTCTATACTAGCCATTGTTTGAGGCGCTTGATAGGCAATAGCTCAGACAGAACTCCCATACGACAAAAGAGCGGGGTGTATGAACTTAGTTGTGCACAGTGTGACAAAAAATACATCGGACAAACTGGTAGGTCTTTCCATACCAGAGTTTCCGAACACACTAGTGCTTGGAAGTTAAAAAAGACTGAGTCGAATTTCGCAGAACACCTTATTATGGAAAATAATATCTTCGACCCAGAATCTAATTTCAGAGCGTTACATATATGCGACAAAGGTAAGAAGTTGACCACCTTGGAAGCTCTAGAAATTAATAAGTTGTTGTTGGGCAACCGCGATGCGTTACTGAACCAACAACTGGATCTCAATAATTCACCACTTTTAAAATATTTTAAAATGTAAATTGTCATCCACGTGTCTGACTGATATAACAATTTGACATAATTTGGAAGAATTTAACTGTTTTAATGAGTAGGTTTTCAAGTTTTTAATAGTTTTTATATTTATAATTAGTTGGACATATTATTACTAGTTGACATGCATTATTTGACATATTAGATTATTTGACATGTGTTGTTTGAAGGAATGTGACATTCTTCTTTGACAGATTTGTGATTTGATTTTTATTTTTTTATTGTTTGTAATGTTGTAACTTATAAATTTAGTTTTGACATGAGTCATTTTAATACCAATTCAGTAATGAAATTTGACATTTTATTGTAATAATTGAGAAACATTAATATTAATTTGGAGAAGGGTAATTTTTCCCTACTGTTTGGGTAAATTTCTTATACTGTGACATTAACTTTATTTATATGTACCCACATTAGTTTTTGTTTTATATTATAATCAAGTATGGAGGCCAGTGTTAGCTTCACGATTATTTAACACAAAGTATATGAAATGTTTTTTTAAATATGTGATGTGAATAAGTGTGGAGCACCTTTGAAGATGCCATAGAGCGAAACCGGTCAGGTCCTACTAATAATTAAAAATTGTGGAATATCTGTACAAGTGAGTCATTTCATAATGTATTACTATATGTTCCACCAAGTGCCGACAATCGAAAGCATAAATTATATTGTATGTATTATTAATTATAATTGAAAAACGCGACGGACGGACAGACAAATTGTCGTATTAAATATATAGATAAGTATTAGGATTTTGACATACAACTCCATCTAGTCTCAAACTAAGGAGAGCGAGTCATCAAACAGTCGCTGGTCAGTCACGGCAGTTGTTTGTCAAGCCTGATCGACGTTGGCATCAAGTTTGCCACTATTCATACGATAAGAAGAACACGTTGGCTATTTTGATATCTATTATATTATTAATGTACGAATTTGTGCCGTTATTTATGATAATTTGATCACGCCTATATAATACAACGTTTGTAAAATAAACTAAGATGGATTACCTCCTGAATACTTAATAAGTATTTGCTATAAAGTATCATGCATAGGCACTTAAGTTACTTCGACGAGTTCACGCCTACAGGGATTTGAATGGTTACATAACTTATATCGGTCTCAATATCAAATGGTCTAACAGCCGGGTTCTGAATTCAGAATTTGAAGTTACTTAAGTATCAAATGTCAAAACTTGTTTGTGAATTTTGACATTTGGATGCTCAACTTAAAATTCTCAATTCAGAAACCGACCGTAAGTAACTTAGTTAAGAAATAGATTTACTGTGGTATGGGGTCAATGGTCGATACCAATTCGCATACCTATCATGGTAAATTTTTTATCAATATTCCACCATCATATTGGACTTCCAATATTTTAAAATATCAAATTAAAAAAATTACACAAAACCGACCAAAAAATCGTGGGAATAAGACCAAATTGAAATGGGACTTGGTAAGTAGTAGCTTCCAATTAAAAAATACCGGCCAAGTGTGTGTCGGGCCACGCATAGATAGGGTTTCGTAGTCACCCATAGTAGCATCTATAATTCCTGAACAAACAAAGTTGTCTAATCCGTTATAGTTTTCCTTAAAAGTTTGTGTTTTCAGATTTTTCAAGTCAGCCGTTTAGATTTTAGAGGGCGGAGAGGACGCTCTGTTTTACCAATAAAATGAGCTATAAAGTAGAAGTTGTTTACGAGTATAATTGATCACAAACATTCATCAATCTTTTGCATGTCTCTCCAGCTCTCAACTATAGAACGTATTTAGCCGAAATTTATATGTATCTGATAACCTATTCGTCCCTGGAACAGAAAACGGGAAATCTTAGCAACCAACTATATTTAATATCATCGTCATCCATCAGTCAGACCACAGCAGTTCACTAGGCGTCGAAACATATGTATAGGCATGTCGTAAATGAGAAGTATGTGATTTGTACAGTAAAATACAGTTCATACCTATAGGTAATTGCAACTTGCATAAATATTGGTTCTTTATTTCATAAATTATATTTAAGCTGATTAAACAAAAGTTGATGTGATGTTTACGAATGAAACGAATTTTTCATCAAGTAAATTTATCTCCTTATCAATTAACTTTGCAAGGGACTTTACAAAAATCAAGTTCATTCACCAGCTTTAAAACATCGTTAATAAGATTATTTAAAACTTTTGAATCCCTGGAAGAAGCTACGATGTTATAATATGAAATTACATTATTGGATTACACTACATTATGAGAAAGTTGATATTGTTTAAGTTGCAGAACATTATTCTGGAGTAAGATATAACACACGCATTATTGCGTGTTTGTCTTACAAAGATTACCTATATAGGGGTGTTTATACGCAAACCATATTCCTGATATCTCGTCTGAATATAGAGAGAAGACGGCCTAAAAAGACAGCGAGTGGCAGAAGGGTTAACTTGAAATACTTTAAGTGAACAATTTAGTGTGGGCACTTAGAAACCTCTGTGAACAACAAACGGGTTTAGCAAGATAGTGAAGTAGTCGGTTATCTCAATTCTCAACAAACACTTAAAATATTTCCGCTTCACTCTTTAAGCATTCCTCATTTGTGCTTTAAGCGAAGTGTAAAATACTTCAAGTGTAACTAAGTTTCATTTTTTTTATTTTTAATGCCTATTTCAGAAAGTTTAACTTATTTTGTTTATGCTGGCGTTATAGGTACTTACTAATATAATTAAAAATCGTGTAGATGTAAATGAAAGGTATTTAAATTCACTTTATATATAACCTTGGCAATAATAATTGAAAATAATATGTACTCATTCCCAAATTACGCAATATAAGGCACAAAATGGGTACTTTGCGAAGTAGTAGTAGTACCCAAAAATTGTAATTTTAAAGGAACTTCTAGTTGAGCGCTTAATGTAGAAGGTAACCAAGAACGCTGAACATAAATATTCCAACAAGCCTTTTTAACTTAAATTATCTCCAACTTATATCTATACAGAACTGGAAATATTATGCAAAATAATAAGGGTGTATAAGGGTCCCAAGCCAAGCTTGTGCAGCAAGTGAAATGGTAAATTAACGAAATCGCCAGTGGATACAGTAAGTCGTATGTCGTGATCGTGAACAAGTTCGAGTGTGTAGTGAGACCAGTGGTAGTGGTGTTACGCGCAGTAAACGAACTCGAAGGAGGGTAGATAGAAATATTTCCAGTTCTTCCCAGATCATGGCGCTTGCAACAGCGCCAAAATATCAGAAACTCGATCAAATGAGTCAATTATTTGAAAAGAGTGACCGAGAGTTTTATTGCCAGGTTCTTTCTCTCGGTTCTACTTATTGCTTTGCGAATCTGGCAGTACATGTAAATATAGAAGCAATGACATTTTTTATTTTAAGTACTTACTGACGTTTGTAAGAGCCATTTATTGACCTATACAAAATAAATATTAATTTCAATTTCAAAAAAAATTCAATTTCAAACCAACGTTACATGGTAAATATCCCGATAATTCCAATAGTAATGGTAAATGAAGTTCCTAAATTAGCGACCATTAGCTAGGACTTATTATGTAGGACAAACAATCAAAGTTATTCAAATGTGGACGTGCCATATTACTTAGGTATCTTTGACCCCTAAATCTTTCTAACCCTTCTGAAAAACAGGCGTGATTTTATGAAATTCATCATTCACCGAGCCTTTTCCAAACTAAAGTTGGGGTCGGCTTTCCAGTCTAACTGCGATTCGGCTGAACATCGATATTTTCCGTGAAGCGACTGCCATCTGACCTCCACAACCCATGGGTGATATCGAAGTTCTGTAGTTAGACCGGTCGGATTTTATGAAATTATATCTGTTAAATAATACTCAGGGCTCGTTTAAGGAGACGCGGCGCGGCGAGCGGTGCGCTAGAAACACAAACATACGGCAATGTTTGGAGCGTTCAAGGAGAAGCGTCTTTGCAATCGTTTGTTTGAGTTGTAGTTGCCCAAGCGACGAGCGGCGCCACGTCGGACGCGGCAAATGTAGCGACAGGCGACGCCGCGGAGCACGCGGCGGGTAAACCAGCGAGTTTCGCAATGGGAGAACGCGGCGAATGAAGCGGCGGGTGACGCCGCAGAGGAAGCGGCATGGAAGGGTGGGAGAGGTGCGGGGTATGCAGTGGGAATGACATTCGTGTATATCCATGTGTATTGAATGGAATGTTAATGTCAAATATGTCAACTTGACAGATGTGATTATGACAGATGTTGTCTATCTGTGGAGCGTTCTCTCTGCAATTAGCTGTTGAACATCTCACACGCACTACTTTTAACTTACAAAATATTGTAAAATATTACAACCAATAAATCCCTGAAGACCCCAACGTCATATTTTATTGACGAAACCCAACAATACATGGCGCAGCCCTCTGATTTAGAAGGATTCTGAATCGTACCTACGAACTCTCAAGAAAGCACACTGCAAGTAAGTGAAAGGAAAAAACTAAATAATGTCCCAAGAAGATAAAGCTGATGTCATGATGTGCGCAGTTGAATATAAAATGCCGAAGGGCTTAAACTTAGATAACATTGATAATTGTTATCTGCAATGCATTCACAATGGCGGCCGGCCTAGAAAAATATTCCGAAACGAGGAAAGCCGCAATTTTCCTAAATTGTATAGGACAACATGCACAAGAATTATATTACAACGTATTGAAAACAGATGAGAAGGCGAATATAGATGATGTTATAAATAATTTTGAAAATTATTTTAAACCAAAGCAGGTAAGCAGGTGAGGTAATTAACAGCTATAATTTCAACAAGCGTTTTCAAGAAGATGGCGAAACATTTCATGCATTTTACACAGCAGTCAGGAATATGGCTGAAGATTGCAATTTTGGAGACCAGAAGGAACGCATGATAAGAGACAGGATCGTTATTGGTGTCAAGGAACAACGGCTTATGCCACAGATAGACAACCTATTATAAAAATAAAATTTGTTTTTTTTTAAAAGGGAATTTGGTAACTATTGTAAAAATAAAATTTGTTTATTTTTTTTTAAAAGGGGATGATGTATTGAATGGATTGTTAATGTCAAATATGACAACTTGACAGATGTGATTATGACAGATGTTGTCTATCTGTGGAGCGTTCTCTCTGCAATTAGCTGTTGAACATCTCACACACACTTGTAACTAATATTAATTATTAAATAGATTACATTACAAAACATTGTAAAATATTACAACCAATAAATCCCTGAAGACCCCAACGTCATATTCTATTGAAGAAACCCAACAATACACCATGAAATACCTCATAACCCTTTGTTCTTACTGACTGGTAAAGAGTTGCATATTCTCCAAATTGTTCGCGTTCGTCTGCTGTGAACCTGGATTCCACTCTAGCGGCAAATAAAATACTTTTTAAGTTATAATTATCTTCAAGTATATCAATGATGTCGTCCATGATTACAAACAATACACACGTTTGCTCTTTGTAACTAGTCGAACAAGACTGGAAGGACGGCAATAAGCTGCGAGAGTCGCACCGGGTGTCGCACGCACTGAACGACGCCGCATACAACGCTGCGTCCCACACGGCGGGCGCAGCTCAGTGCGAAGCTACGCCGCTCGCGTCGCTCGACGCCCCGCGTTTCCTTAAACGAGCTCCTGTATTTCTATATGTTTGAGTTTGCGCGTGACACGACGCGGGCCGCTTTACGCGCTGCCTCACTATAAACGGTTAAATCACTCGACGTGTCGCGGCAAGCCACGCCACACGTGAAGCTCGACGCCCCGCGTCTCCTTAAACGAACCCTTAGTGGTATTTAACAACTGTTTGGCTGTTAGAATTTTGGTTTCAATTTGGTTTCAAGTAACGGTAATAGGCTGGCCCCCTATTACGTGGGACCGACAAATATACTGTAAAAGTATAGGTGTGTAATGCGATGCGCCCCATTGTCAATTGCCGGGCGCCCCAGCTACACGCAAGAGAATTCCCAAGGAAAAATAATATTTATATTTAGAATAAGCGAAAAAAGTTGTAAACGAAGATGTTTAAAGACGAGTTTAACCACCTGCTCATTAAGAATATAATATATAAATACCTGAGAGAATAGCTATAAAAGTATTTTTACTTAGTTTTATAAAAACAATATTAAAACTTCTTTACTTTTATTATTCTTGAAAATCTTGAAGCTAAGCTAAGAATAAATATTCTTAGCTTAGCCTCAAGATTTACCATAAATATGGTAAATAGTTTTAAAGCCGTTCCAGCACCTATTTAGTAATTTTGATTTATTTCTATATGAAAGGAAAGAGTACAAGAGTAAAACTAATTAGTATTAATTTAAGAATTAGATGCATTAATTAGAGGTTTATAAAGACTAATTTACTTTACCTCTAGGGAATACGAGTAAAACCTTATTACTTTAAAGATTTCCTAGAGAATAGAGAGTACCTACCTACATTTCTTAGTCAAAGAACTGCTTTACGCAAGAACTATACTTCCAACTTAATGTTTGTTGTACAGTTAGTTTCAACAGTAGCTGGACACTTCTACATATTTATTATATACCTCTGTCTCTAGAATTTGCGGTGTTTGTTTAGTATTTAAATTATAAAGATAAAGACATAATACTGTCTTCTACTAATTAACAACATAATATGTGGTCCAGTGGTCTAAAGCTAATCGACCTCATAAGCGATTTCAGAGTCCAGTCTCTGAGGTCGTCGGTTCAAATGTCCTGTGTGATGAGAATAAATTCCGTGGCCCAGGGCCGCGGCTGCTCGTACGTCCGTTGCCGGGCGTCTCTGGTTTACACACAGAAGGTATTTCCAGTGGCGCCCGGTGGGATTAGAACGATGGTTTATACTTTGTCAGGGTGTAATTTATCTATATTATGTATGTATTTAAAAGTTTATAAGTTAGTTTATCAGATGTAACTGTGTATGTCCAAGATTTAGATTTTTTTTTTAAATTGGACCGCGTGGGAAGCACTTTTAACTTTCAATTAAAACACAAATTTCTAAATTGGTTTGCAAGCAGTTAACAAACTTAAAAAAACATACAGTCGAATTGATAAAATCCTTCTTTTTTTGAATTTAGTTAATAAATAGTGAAATCTGTTCGTGACGTGACAGATTAGGCTGTCGAAATATAGGCATAACAAACGCCGCTATCTATCCCTTCAGCGACTATGTCGTGGTTTATGTGTGTATAAACTAATATAACTCAACAAGTTTGTCCAAAACAATATAGCATACACGTAGCAAAAACGGATATCTGGAATTATGTGTGTTTAGACAACTTGGAGCGTGCAACATTCAACACACAATTTTATCTTACCGCATACATTGTTGCAGCTTTAATTGCTCATAACCGTATTGTTTGCTTTCAGTAACAGGAAGTGAAATAGTTTTAACTGTTCAGAGTGAATGCACGGTTTCCATGTTAGAATTATTGGAAGGGCATTAAAAACATATTAAATGTTAAGACATTTCTACAAATCGTCGTGTAGCTTCAAACGTAGCAGAGCGTGTCCCTGGGGGCATTTTTTTTTTTTTTTTTTTTTTAAATTCCGCGGCCAAGGCCGCGGCCGCTCTAACGTCCGTTGCCGGGCGTCTCTGGTTACTAGCAGAGGGTATGTCCAGTGGCGCCCGGCGGACTTTGACCACCTCTGTGGTCTCTTCGGGTGTTGGGTCGGGACGAGAATCCCGCGTCGTTGGGGGAAGGGTTTTATCCCGCGTCAGTGAGTGAATCTGGTTGCGTGCAACCCTTCTAGCCTGCTTCTGTAAGGACGGCGGATGGCGATCCCGCCGTCCTCAGGCCCCGATCATGGAGGTCGATAGTCTTGGGTGTAGTCGCGTAGTCTGGGGCGCCCTGGCCGCCGACTACGGAACTCGGCGGGGAGGGTACGCTCCCTCTCCCTTCCGGCCGCCTCCTTCGCGAGCATGACTTGCTCGCAGAAGGACACTGAGCACTCCACCAACGTGTGGAGTGCGGTGTCGTCGTCGGAAACCTCGCAGTGTTGACACCGGGGTGTGACCTCACGATGCATGCGAAACAGATAGCTACCGAAGCATCCATGCCCGGCAACGATCTGCGTCGCACGATACGTGAGGTCACCATGCTGCCTCTGCAGCCAATCGTCCATGATCGGTCTCACCGCCGCGATGATGGTGGTACCCCACTTGGGTTGCTCAAGTCGCACCCTCCATGACTCCATGAGATCCTGGCGGAGTTGGGACCGCTGGTCCTCGATTTCTCGAGACGCAGGCCTGTGGTCCCGCTCCAGCGCCTCCTTGCGCCATTGGAACAATGACGCAAGGGCTCTCGCTTCCAGGTCCCATGGAGGGGTCCCGGCTAGGAGACATGCAGCCTCTCCGGAGATCGTGCGGTACCCCCGTATGGTTCTGACGGCCAAGGTTCGAAGTCTGTTTAACAGAGTCACGTTCCCCTTGACCGCCAACCTATCCGCCCATACGGGAGCCCCGTATAGGGCCATACTCCGCACGATCCCCAGGTACAGTCTCCTGCAGGAAGCGTTGGGTCCCTTTAGGTTGGGCATCAGTCGCGAAAGCGCGACCGATGCCTGCGTCACCTTGGGGACCAAACTTCGGAAATGTGGTCCGAAGTTCCATCGGCTATCAAGTACGATCCCTAGGTACTTCATCGAGGGCTTGATGCCGATGCTAACGCCTCCCACATTTATGCTGGAACCTTCGGGTGGACCGTTCCGAGGTCTGTGAAAACACAGAACCTCGGACTTGTGCAAGGCCACCTCCAGTCCCAGCTGCCGTATCCGACCCACGACTCGAGCAACACCCGTCGTGACCTTGAGTGCTGCCTCCTGGTACGTTGCACCCCGCGCCGTGACGAGGGTATCGTCGGCGTAGCACGTTACGCCGACACCCCTAGGCAACGCACCCCGCAGCACCCAGTCGTAGCCGATGTTCCACAGAAGCGGCCCCAGGACCGACCCCTGTGGAACACCGCACGACACATCTCGCCGAGCTGGCCCGAGCCAGCTGGGGAAAGCTATGGCCCTCTCCGAGAGATAGGCCCCGACAATACGACGGAGGTAGAGAGGCGTTTCGTGATACACGAGCGCCTCCCTAACGCAGCTCCATGGCAAGGTGTTGAACGCGTTGGCGATGTCAAGAGACACCGCCACCACCACCTTGCCCTGTGAGACTGCTTCCTCCGTCAGGCTCTTCACGCGCATGATCGCGCTCACGGTGGAGCGTCCCCGACGGAAACCGATCCCTGGGGGCCTAGACAAGATGCAATCGATTAGCGACAACGCTAATAGAACGTTCTAATAATGTATGGGAGTGACAGTAGTTGTCGCCTAGTCACGTGATCGACGCTTAGCGATCGCTAATTTGATAGACAATGTTCTAAACAGTCAATTCCATCAATAGAAACGACATCGTCAAATGATTAATTCTATAGAATGCTTAGCCAAGTGGCACTTTTTGACAAGCGCCAGCGCGCGTTTTTGAATGTCTTCATCTTGAAGGCAGCGAACCCTAGATCCCTGGCGCAAGCGAACAAAATGGCGATGTTGTGTGTAAATCGTTGCTGAGAATTGAGATAGATAGTAAGAATAATAAATTAACAAGTAACAAGATTGTTTATATTTGATTTAAATTATAAATAAACGAAGAAAATGCTTACACTGCGCTTACTGTGGACATCGCATAATGAAAATCTATACTTATAATAAATCTGTAGAGAGGTAAATTCTGTACATGAAATATATTTTCAAAATAACTGTCAGGGGGTGATTAGTGATCGATACTGATGCCAAAAATGCACTCAGTAAATTTTTTGTCTGTCTGTCTGTCTGTCTGTCTGTATGTTCGTTATAGAAACAAAAACTACTAAACGAAACTTGGTACAATTATTCTTCATACTCCTGGGCAGGTTATAGTATACTTTTCATCACGCTACAATCAATAGGAGCAGAGCAGTTAAGGGAAAAGTTGGGAAAACGGGAGAAGTTACTCCATTTTTTAAGCTTCCGTCGCGTGTGCAGCCTTAATGGTTAAAGCTACACAGAAATCATGCACTACGGAAATGTTCCACTTAAAATTATATAATAAATATCCCAGGACAGTATATGGCTATGTTTTATGGTTGACTCACAATAACACGTGTAACTCCCGATAGCTTAGCAGTTCGGAGCTTTCTGATTATATTTGTCTACTCTTTTAGGTATAAAGCGTAGGTACTTTTATTAATAGGTAATTATAGGTAACATTTATTTTTAAGTGAAATAGGTTTAGGTAGATAGTATTGGACAGGCGTTTTAGCTTTATTTTCATTTCTGTTTTTGTTATAAGTGAATTTAATTTTAGGTAGAAGTGAAAATTCTGTACATTGAAAATATAAAAAAAATAAATGGCAGTGGGTTACTAGACCGACACCGAAACCAAAATGTGATTAAAAAAATTTTTGCCTGTCTGTCTGTCTGTTTGTTCAGGCATCACGCAAAAACTACCGGTTCTATTACGATGAAACTTGGTATGAATATTCTTTAATATCCTGGGCACCACACTGGGTACTTTTTATCCCGGAAAAGTATAAACAATAAAAAACAAACTTAATTTTGCGGTTCGATCCCTAGACCCGATTACTGTACCAACCGCAAATAATAAGTTTGTCATAAGTTTTTTTTTATATTGGGTTCGCCAAATTGACGCCGCCCGCCTGGTGGTAAGTCGTGAGGACGTCTAGCGATTGTGGGTCACTCTCAAAGCACACAATACTATAGAGAGTGGCCCTCAACTTGACGACCTACTGATGTGCCTCTTCACGCTTCGCTTAAAGAACCCAGGGTTATATGTGGGAGGAAACACGTGCACAGGCAGGGCGTTCCAGGCCACTATTGTTCGGCAGAGAAACGAACGTTTAAAACGCTCGGTTCTCGCGAACATGCTATCCACTATGTGGGAGTGGCATCTCTGCCCGGCACGCGTTGTTCGGGATCGTTAGGAAGAGGGTGGGATCAGATTGAAGAGCTCTTCAGAACAGGTTACGTCACCCGCAGTGGAGTTCACTAAGGGGCGCTGCACACGGCTAAGATACTATAATATTTTAACTTAAGATACAATATCGCTCGCCATACAATTCAATGGACTATCACACACGACGAAGATAATAAATAATATTTCATATTTTCGTACCTTAAGATGATATTTTATGGTATAATAGAGAATATAATAGAAGATATAATAGAGACACTGTTGTATTTGCCTGCTTTATGAACGCATAAAACCCAAAACACTGGTTTTTAGAACCTTTGTCTGTTTGTCTGAATGTTTGAACACGCTAATCTCAGAAACAGTTTAACCGATTTGAATTTTTGATTTGAATTTGTGGTTTGGTTTTCAATCGCTTCATAAAAAAAAAGTTATGTAGATCTAAAGTAACACGCAAGCGGAGCTGCGGGCAACAGCTAGTATTAAATATTTGTCTGAGTCGATAAGTTAACTTTAAAAAAATTGTGAGCTACAGCTACGAGATTGAGAGGGTCTCGTGAGATACCTTTGGAAATAAAGGTAAGACAATAAGAAATTGATCACTATCATTCGTTAAGTTTTATTGTTTTGGTTTGAATTTACCTATTAAAGGAACTTATTCATTTATGTTATTCCAAGTAATTTGTTCCCTCTGTTTTTGCCACCGGTTTGTGCCGTGAAAGGATCGTGGGTGTTACACAACACCTGACACAAAGAACCACCAGTCATTGCATCAGGCAAGGGGTTGATGAGTATGTATGTTTTTTTACAGATTCTAAAGGAGATGGCGTTAGCCTACGTGAGCATAGATTTCACGCATGTTGCTACTCGTATTATCAATTCGGCAAATGATGAGCACTTTTAGTTTAAACCGAAAAGAATTTCATTACTAAATGTTCAAAGGGTAAGTACTTACGTAGTATTTATTATGAAGAACTTAAGAATAGTCTGTCAATTTATCATTCATAAATCTATTGCAATAGGTACAATCTATAATAATATACATTGTATAATAATAAACACAGCTATAGATATCTTAGAACTATGCTGATTTAAGGATTTAAGTATCTACTTAGGTATGTATATGTTATAGATACACATAGGAAATGTGTTCGTTTTTCTCACTAAAACTCAGGAATGGCTGGAAATAAATGTATAAACTAGGTATGCAATGCATGCCGCTAATTCCAAATGTTGAGCGGAGCGAATGAAAAAAAATCTATTTTCATTGTTGACGCACGTGTTTCCATGGCAACCATTTAATCATCTGGGTTTTTCGGTGATGTCCAGGACTTTTCGGTGATTATTCCTCCGTGGTCATCTATATTTTCATGATTTCAGAGATATGCACTCCCGCGTATGATGTCGACCAGCATGCCAAATTTGGTTAAAATCGGTCAAGCCATTTCGGAGGAGTTGGCACACAAACGATTTACACTTGTCGCCTAATATTGAGCTCCGCTTGGCTCCGCTCAATAAACTAGGTATGCAATGCATGCTACTAATTGCAAATATTGAACGGAGCAAATTTTCTTATTTTTTTTTATGCTCTTTTTTCATGATTTCAGAGATATGCACTCCCGGGTATGATGTCGACCAGCATGTCAAATTTGGTCAAAATCGGTCTAGCCGTTTCGAAGGAGTTGGCACACAAACGATTTACACTTGTCGTCTAAGATAGAGCTTTGCTTCGCTCCGCTCAAATGCACTCCCGGGTATGATGTCGACCAGCATGCCAAATTTGGTCAAAATGGGTCGAGCTGATTCGGAGGAGTTGGCACACAAACGATTTACACTTGTCGTCTAAGATAGAGCTTCGCTTCGCTCCGCTCAATAAATAACTAAAATAAGTAAATAAAAAAAAAGTCAAAGTAATAGTTTTTTTACAAATAGTTAATTGAACGCAAAATTATAGGTAGTCCCACCTTTATTCTTCGTCATCCTTTATCCTATTTGCATTAGTTTAACAGTTGACTGATCCTTCAGGAGTTTACAAATGTGACGTGAATATTTCGTTGAGCTGAATTCCCAAACTTATAAAAATAAATGGAAAGCTGCTTTGTATTTTTAGTTAAAATTATGGTACTCGTATTTTTATATTTATTGTTTTAGTAGTGTTGAAAATGTTTTAATAATTATTTTTTGACACATATTTTTTTGCATAATAAGAGTGAAATGAAATAATTTATTTATTTATATAGGCCACTAAATGGCTCTTACAAACGACAGTAAGTACTTCAAATAAAAAATATCATTGCTTCTATATTTACATGTACTGCCAGATTCGCAAAGCAATAAGTAGAACCGAGAGAAAGAACCTGGCAGTAAAACTCTCGGTCAGTCTTTTTCAATAATTGATACATTTACACATTTTCTTAAGACTAAATGTGGACGAATGTACATTGGTCTCGTGTCAAAAGTGAGCGAGTGGGGGTGAACTCATCAAGAAGTGATTTGTATTTACGACCCTTTTAGAAAAAAATATTTTGGACTCAGTTTTGATAACATAACCGACTGAAATAGTCATTTAAAAAACAGACACAAGTCTTAGGTAATTTCTCACGCTTATAAACTTTTACTATACCTACCAAATTTTCATTAAACGTTACTAATAACAACCTCCAACCAATCACAGTTGTTCAATACGAAATGGCAAACGAAAAGAAATTTCATTGCCAGTGTCCGGAACCCATATGATTTTCATTGTGCCTTAGTCTGTCCTGTAGTTTCAGAGCTTATTCATACAAACATAACAAACAATCAAATCTTTTCTCTCTATAATATTAGTTTAGTATAGACTTGCTGATGTCTGCAGCTCCACCCGCATTTATAACACGGGCCTATAATTAACTTTATCTCTGCCATCCAATTTAGATGAAACAGAGCTTAATACTCGTAATAATTATGCTACTCAAGTTGTAAAAACCTTTAGCAAAACTCATTTAAATGTTAAATTATTATTATTTTTCATTCTTAATAATATTCATTAAGTACTTTTTAAAATAATTCAAACTTAGAACATTAATAATGAGACCCAACATTAATATACTAAGAGCTATCTCATTAGATTATAATCCTCTCACTTAGCGCAAGTTTAAGAGCGCAGTTCGATTGTCCGAAAGTTTCTGCGAGAGACTATTAATTTGGGACGGTCATATATGCAGTGGCTAATGGTAAGCTTGTTGTAATCTGTGGAATATTGCGGCTGATAGTGTCACGAGTGTCCGTTCTAAGCCGAGTTACGACACTGTAATCCCAAGGACTTTATCTCAGTCGACCCTTTACGGGATTAACATAAACTTGTTCGGATATTTGTCCCCATTCATCTTTGTTTCCAATACTAATAATGAAATCTGATATTATGGAATAACTTTTTAGATTACAGGCGAAACTAAGACCATTGAAACAATTTGTTTGAATTTTAGTTATCATTATCTACTAAGCCAGCCCATTCGGAGTCGGCTTTCCACTATGCTGCTTTGTGGCTGAACTTCGAAATTTTCCGTGAATAGACTGCCATCTGATCTCTATAATTCATTGGCGATATCAAAGTTCTGTAGTTAGACCAGTCGGATTTTTTTGGAGCCCAACTACTCGTAACGACTGCCCACTATCGTTATCGACAATTTCACTATTAAAATGCCAGTTATTTCATAGTGAAAAGTATCCTTTGTGCTTGTTGTGAATTGTGAATTTTGGTTTCGCTCATAATATTGTTTCCAAATAACAATAGGTATTGTTTTTAATATGTCATCGAACACAAAACAATAATAATTTTATATTTAGTCAATTTAAGTAGTAAGTAATGTAGTAGTACCATTAGTGTCATTCAAAGTGCTTCAAGTGAATGACTCTGTTGAACATTTTGAATAAAGTCTAAAAAATTGAATACAAAGCTAAGTACTTAGAAGGAACCGACTCGTAGGTATAAAATTCCAATCCATTCATTCACTGCAGGCTGATCTCATTCAAATTAATTATTACCTACGTCTTCATTAGGGTTCCGTAGCTCAAGTTTGGCAACCGTTTGAATCCCTTCTCGGGTACTTACTTTTTTATTTTTTTTTAATTCCGCGGCCCAAGGCCGCGGCCGCTCTAACGTCCGTTGCCGGGCGTCTCTGGGATCCATTAATATTATAAAGGGAAAAGTAGGGATACTACCACAGTCACCGATACCTTCCTCCTCGGGAAATATCTGAAACCTTGGTAGTATCGTGTAAATTAGGGACCAGACTAATAGCTAGGTACCGGTCGCTTCCCCTGGGAATTACCTGGAACTAGGTAATAGCATTAAGTCAACCTGTACATATATCCAGTGGCAGCCTTACCCATTGCGAGGCTCCGGGCGGCAGGTCTTTTCGAGGCCCCTTTTTTTATACCGCGGCCCAATGCCTCGGCCGCCCCTTCATCCATTGCTGGGCGCCCCAGGTACGCACTCGGAAGTATTCCCTGTGGCGCCGGCGTACTTTGGCCAACTATGCCCTCTGTCTGGGGTTGGGTGGGGTTTTATCCCGCATTACTGGGGTCGGGTTTTATCCAGCGTCGGTGAGTAAATGTGCGTTCTGCGGGGTTTCAGCACTGTAGCTGATCGTAGATGAGTCAGCGATGCCCTGGCTACAGACTTCGGAACTCAGCAGGGAAGGTACGCTCCTTCTCCCTCTCGGACGCCAACTTCTCGAGCATGACGTGCTCGGAGAAGGAAATGGCCACGTTCCACCTACTCCCGCAGAAGACCATGGCTCAAAGCATGGTTTCCACTGAGAGGTATTCACGTCTTGACGCCACGACGAGGTCCCAGCGTGTGGAGTGCGGGAAAACCCCCTTGAGCCATTGAAACAATGACGCAAAGGCTCTTCCTTCCAGTTCCCTTGGAGGGGTTCCGGCTAAGAGACATGCATCTAAGGAGATCGTGCGTTACCCTCTTAATTTCTTGCCAGACCACTGAAGACCTTTCAACGATCTGTTTAAAACTTGAGCACCCCAAGTGGGGTACCATTATCATCGCGGCGCGGGCGGTGAGACCGATCATAGACGACTGGCTGCAGAGGCAGCATGGTGACCTCACATCAAGCAACGCAGATCGTTACCGGGCATAGATGCTTCGGTAGCTATCTGTTTCGCATCCATCGTCAGGTCACTCCCCGGTGTCAACACAGTGAGGTTTCCGACGACGACACCGCACTCCACACGTTGGTCCAGTGCTCAGCGTGGGCGAGTCAGCGCCGGCACCTCGTAGTGGGTCTGGGTGTGGATGTGTCCTCTCGCTGGAGACCATACTTCAAGCCATGGTCTCCAGCGGGAGTAGGTGGAACGCGGCCGTGTCCTTCTGCGAGCAAGTCATGCTCGCGAAGGAGGCGGCCGAGAGAGAGAAAGAGCGTACCCTCCCCGCCGAGTTCTGTAGTCAGCGACGAGGGCGCCGCAGACTCATCTACGCCCAAGACCATTGACCTCCATGATCGGGGCTTGAGGACGCTGGGATCGCCACCCGCCGTCCTTACAGAAGCAGGCTAGAAGGGTTGCTTGCTGCGGGGCCTTTGCCCCACAGCGCGCACGAGATTCACTCACCGACACGGGATAATACCGTACCCCAACGACTCGGGATTCTCATCCCGACCAAACCCCCCCCAGGAGTTAGAGACCACAGAGGTGGTCAAAGTCCGCCGGGCGCCACTGGAATTACCTTCTGCGTGTGAACCAGAGACACCCGGCAACAGACTTTAGAGAGGTCGCGGCCTTGGGCAGCGGATTTAAAAAATAAAGCCACGTTATTAGCTGTCAATCCGCCCATACGGGGGCGTATAAGGCCATAATCCGACTCCGTCCCGGAGACATGGTGAGGCCCTTTCTCTTTCTTGAAAATTAAGAGATGCGAAAATAGGTAGGTCTGGTTGTTGTACGGTACACGGTACAGTAAAGACTTTGAACTCATTGCAAGCAAAATAATTCCAAGGTGGCAAGAGTTCAATTAGGTATGTTTTAAAAAATTAAATAGTTTACTATCTTTAGTTTAATTTACTGTTATGTTATAATTTTAATAAATAATTAAGGATAATATAAAAAAAAACCTATTAAAAAAAACCTATTTAAAAAAACAATTTATTTTTGCTTGGGTCGTTGCGCGAGGCCTCTGCAAGCGCTAGGCCCCGGGCGATTGCCCCGTTCGCCCCCCCTAAGGCCGCCACTGCATATATCTTTATATATTTATCTATATCTATATCCTAAATTATAAGTTGTTACTGTTAATTGTAAATAGTTTAGTTAATTTAGATAAATATACTTAGTTTAAACCCCCCCAACTTTACTTTAATTTATTCTGGACTGGTCGAAGACATTGCAACCTGGCCCACAACAACCCAAACAATAAATACTAATCATAATTTTTTTTTTGGGGTAGGTAGGTACCTACACCGTACACGTAACCAGAATTTGTATTTTTTTTCTTGCGTCAACCCCCGGAGTGTGATATATGGTAGAGAGGTCTTTTAAAAACATAGAAAGGTTGCTAAAACTATTTTTGATTTAAGTATTCGTTTGGGAGATATTCAACTATATAGCTATTTTTTTTTTGGTAAAATAGAGCATGGTAGTCCATATAATGAACTATGAAGCAATACTATAACGGATCTGATAACTCTGTTAGTTCAGGAGTTAAAGAGGTTATTATGTTTGACTACGGAACCCTATTCTATGCGTAGCCCGACACGCGCTTGGCTAGTTTTTTTTATAATACAGTTAATGAGATCTGTTAACCCTGAGGAACTGGAAATAAATATAGAAATAAATATAAAAATACAATTCTAAAATGTCATCAATGCATATCATATAATAACTTCGTTCATTGACAAATAAATGGAAGAAAATTTGTATATCACATGATATAAATTTCACTCCTTTGTAACATTTCAAAAGCATTCGTCGTAATCGCATTTATTGAAGCTGAATTTTATTGATAGTATTATTGGTTGTGACAGGACAATTTTAATGATGGTGCCATAATTCTGAATGTGTATCCAGTGCGGCAAATGCATAAAGCTTTTAACTAAATGAACTCATATTTGATAGTGCATTACGTATCCATAACTCTACACAGTCGTCCAGTATATTATCTAGGAAAGTCAGGCTATTAGCTGGTTTCAATGTTTGCACTTCGTTTGCTTAATGCAATAAGGTAGTTGACTGTCAAGCCGAATCACCTTTTTTATGTCGTCATATTATGAGGTAAAGTTAATGTGAACCTTCTCGGAAACTGGCGTGATCACAGGTATATAAGTATGTTAAAGGTTCTCGCCAAGAAATAAGGAGGATCAAGCTACCCTTAAAATTTGTACGGAGCTGCCGTCGTCGCCCCATTAGGCTGCCCTAAAGGGGCGACGGCAGCTGCGTCCAAATTTTTGATTAATGATGTGATTTTGTTCGGATTTGCGTGTATGAGATACTTGGGGTGCAGTTATATGATTTGGCTTTCTTTTTTAATAAGATGTGAGCAATATCTATCTATCTATCTATCTTGCTGGGTATACTACACTCTGTTAACATATCTCCAACGGTGATTGACAGGTTTCAAAGTTACCTGTCTGGTGCTTTCTCTTCTTGGTGCGATGTTATGGTCCGGGTGCGTCAGGGTGGCGTTCTATCCCCACTCCTCTTCGCTATTTCTATTAATTCTATATCAAAACATTTAGTTTCATCCTACCACCTTTATGCAGATGATCTTCAGATTTATATACAAACGCCACCGGATCAGCTGCCTACTGCGATTAGTACAATTAATGTGGACCTGGAGCGTATCTGTGATTGGAGTATCAGTTATGGACTTCAGGTGTATCCGTTGAAGACTCAGGCTATCATAGTTGGCAGCCCCTGGTTCATATCTCGCCTGGACAGTTCACAGCTGCCCCAAGTTAATTTCAATGGTACCCCTATCAAAATTATTGACACTGTGAAGAACCTGGGCATATACATGGACAATACTTTTTCTTGGGATCATCAGCTACAAGAAGTTGGGCGGAAAGTATTTGCATCTGCGGGGTCACTTCGCAGGCTTAGAATGTTGCTACCGATTTCCACCAAAATTGCGCTGGCACAATCTCTAATGCTTCCATTGCTTGATCACGCTGATGTCAGCTATCTTGATCTCACCGAGGAGCAACTAGATAAGCTTGAGCGTCTCTAAAATGATTGTATTAGATTCATATTTGGCTTACGCAAATATGATCATGTATCTGATTTCCGTGAAAAGCTCAAGTGGCTCCCAATTCGTCTGCGACGGAATACTCATATCCTTTCTCTATTATACAGTGTACTGTTCAATCCATCTACTCCCCAATATCTTAAAGAACGATAAATTCTTTCATGACACACATTCGAGGTCTTTGAGGTCATCGGAAAATTTAATACTGGAGATGCCTATGCACTCCACGCGTTTCGCTGACAAATCTTTTACTATCCGAGCAGTCCGCCTCTGGAACGCTCTTCCGTTACATGTAAGGCGTGCACAGACACTTGGATCGTTCAAACTTTTGACTAAAGAATCTAGAAACAGATCTTTCGATCTGTAGTTAGAACTGTCATTAAAACTGTACTTATTGTATATATACAATATACAGTTTTAATGACAGTTCTATGAATACAATATATTTTATTCATATTTTTGTATTTAAGAATTATAAGTAGGTTACTATGTAATTATTTTATTCATCGGATTTTCGTAAACCATTCTTTCTCTCATCTTTGTTTTTTTGCTCCCCACCTTTGTTTTATCTGTTACTTAAATTATTTATAAATTGTACACTACCCACATTATATCGTATATATCTCTGTCCATCCAAAGGTTGCCTGGAAGAGATCGCTTATTAGCCGTAAGGCCGCCCTTTGTACATTAGTTTTAAGGCATGTATGTTATATGTTACTATTTATTGCTGGTGTACGATGTACAATAAAGAGTACTTATCTTATCTTATCTTATTTTATCAATATACGCCAAACCTGTATTAGATGAGCAAATGTAACAGCTAACCAAATACGTTGCCGACTTCAGTGCCAAGATTGATTTGTATAATCGAGCCAAATTACCTTAACTCAACTCCCTATTCTGTGGCAATAGTCTCTATTAGTAACGTCGAGGTTGACAGATTGATGAATGTGTGTAACTGACAGAATTCTGATCAATACCCTATATTTTTTATATACGTATTATTTTTGCTCTTCTTCTTAATACAACAAAGTATCAAATACATGTCAAAACCTCAAAAAATAAAGTTTATTATAAAATTCTCTAAAGCAATTTCAAGTTTCACGTAACTTGCTTGTGGTCAGGAATTTTCAATCCCAAACTAAACGGTCAAAGTTATATCAAAACAAAATTTCATGTAATACCAAAGGGAATTGATTTTATGTATGCCTCGGGATTGAGGGACTATAAATATATTGAAATATTTGTAGCCTAAAATCATAACTATACACAGCTAATTTAACCACTAATAGAATTCTAGACTTATGTATATTTGTAAAAAAATTATCGACTTTAATTCTATTAGTATTTCTTTGTGTTGCAGTTAATAAATAGATTTATTGTTTCCAATTCCAATTTCGCCTAATCTGACCAGGGAATTGAAAGGACACTGTCGAACTTGTACGGAGCTTTGGCTCAATCATGTACAGCTACAAATTTGGCAAATATGATACAGATATTGTAGTTTATAATACTAGCGACGGAAATAGTAACATATTTTATACCATTGCCCCTCGAAAAAGTGAACTTTATTCATCGATAACAGTGAATAAAACGCTCATTTACTCACAAGTGAATAATGACATTTGAATTTGGAACGAGCTTCAATAGACGAATTAAGTATACTACAAAAAAAAAAGAAAGCAGAACGTAACTACTGGCAGGCTGAGGTTACTCACCCCATCCCCATCAGACAATGTAGGTGTTGGAAACCTTTACCTTATTTTCTCGCAGTCAATGGTATAAAGTAGAGTAGACTACTCGTGAAAAAAAAAATTATCTCTGTCCTTGTATCCCTCGCTCTGCTCACGATTCTACTTTAGAATCCTTCCTCTCGGGATGCAACTTCGTAACTCGAATTAAATTCTCTTTTTTTTCACTTGTTGTATAATCTACTATTTATGTACAGAATGCTATTTACACATTTTTAACATAAACCTTTAATCAATTTGGATAAAGAAAAACAAACGATTTTATCGATTATTTATTTATTAATCGTATTCATATGTGAGTAAAATGTTATTCAGGAATGCAGCCGGCCTGTTTATATTTTCTTAGTGTCCTGTCCAGCTCATATACCACTCGATTAATATTTTTATTAAATGTTTTGTGTTAGATTGCTGGCAACAATTTGGCTTCACGGAAAACGGATCATACTTTGGAGAATCTATTTAAATCAAAAATTAAAGAGATTTCCACAGTCCACACACCAGAAACCATGACATCTTAAATATGTAAAAATGTAACATAAATATAGATAAATAGCTTTATTTGCCGGCATCGTGGACAGACTCCAGGCCCATTTTCGATACTGTCCTTTGATCTATCTAAATTTTATAAAGAGCAGTCTAGTATTTACATTTTTTTTGTACATCACGTACCAAAAAATGTCAATGTGACTATATCAAATAAACTTTACAATTTTATCATATTACGTGTCTTTGCCAGGATATTAAAAAGATTTATTACTAAATATACCAATGTAATATCTTGAGCAAAATTTTGCTAAATTTCAGCAGCATAAAATACCAATATAATACAATTGTTGGCGTGCATCTAAGGTGTCTACTCGTACCTCCGTCGACGTGTAATGTTCACGTAAGCATGAGCTTGCGGTGTGTTTGGCTAATCGTTATGGCATGTTTGGCACGTGTGAATAGGCATATGGCAGAGAAGTGAAAGGATATTAGCTTGAAATATATTTGAAGAATACGGGAATTTATTACTTATGATGATGTGCGTCTTCGTCGTTTTATGTTAATGTTTTCGGAAACGGATGAAGATACCTGTACTCGTAAATTAATATCAGGTGGAATACGAACGTAGCGATAGTTACCTTTCATGAATGTTTTGATCAATCACTGTGCCACGACAGCAAAATACATCGATATTGGTATCTTTATTTTCTTAAGTCTTAGGGCGTTTTCACATTGCACAATAACGATATCGTGACGATATCGTAGCGATATCGTCACAGCAGTAACATAACTTAATAAAGATTTAATTTACTATCACTTTTATGCAAACCTAATATTTATTACGTTTGAATATTAATAAAATACTTTTATTTGTATGTGCTACCTATTCATGTTTCAAATCGGTGCCAAGCTAAATGTTTGAGTACACTCGCCGCACGTGATTTTGAGCTCGATACTTATATAATTTTTTTTTGTAAATACATACATATTTACAATATTATACATTTGGTCGCGTTTAAGCGCAAAATTTGAATTGAAACAATTAATTTGCTTTTTTATCTTAGTAGGTAGAACTTTACTTTCTGCAGAAATATGTTTCTCCTCGTAAATAATATGTGTTGTTAAGCAATTTAAGAAATAAAACAATGGGTAAAGATGTTAATTTTTTTAAATAATTGCACTAATTTCGCTAAATAGAAGACATTATAAACGTCGACATATGTTTCACCTACTCACGTTTATAATATTTAGCGATATTTAGCGAAATTAGTGCAATTATATAAAAAATTCAACATCTTACCCCATGGTTTTATCATGGACTTTCGCCAGGTAACGCCTGATTCCATTCAAAATTTAAGAAATGTTTAAATTGTCATTATGCAGATGGGTACTGCAGTAACCACCTCATCAGTGCATCAAAACGCCATGCTACTGCTATACTACTACGTTGCAACTGTAATTGGTCAAAAAATCGGTAGTCTGCTAAACTCACGAGCAACGTGCCAGGATGGCGCCAGAAAGGCACCAAACCGAATGACTACAGAGTACAATCATCATTAGGTTAAGTGGAATTTAGTTACTCCCGATATTACCAACTTCCCAGCCCCTATATCCCGGGAACCGAGGTTCCTATCTAAATTCTGGGCAAATTTTTGTTCCCCCTGCACCCCCTCCCATCACAAGTTCCATTCGCCTGCAAAAAACATCCGGGAATTCTCATCCCGCAAAATACCCAAGATTCACAGTACCCCATATCTCGAAAACTAAGCATCCCAGGTCAATTTCGCCCTCATTTTTCCGGCCTCATAGTACCCTAAGTAAGTATTTGAACCCCATACTCCCACAATTTTTTTCTTCCCAATTCTCATCCCACTTTCCACAAAACTTCAAGCCACTATATCCCGGTAACGGAGCTTCCCAGCTGAATTCTGAGCAAATTTTTGTTCCCCTGCACCCCGACTGAGACATATTCTGTTCGCCTGCAAAAATAAATCCCGGGAATTCCCATGCCACAAAAATACCCAAGATTCGCAGTACCTGATATCCCGAAAAGTAAGCATCTTCCCATAAAAAAAAAATCCAATTCCCACTTCCCATAATCTTTGATATTACCGGTGACAGTTGGACGTGTTTCTATGTTCCTCTACATATCTAGGTTCTATGAGTAGGTCTGGGGGCTATATCCTGGTAATACAACATCAATCATCCTCCTCCCACAGGTTGCTATGTTGCAGTTTAAATATGTAAAATATTAGTAGACTATACTAAATTGAACAAGATAACAGATACGAACCGTGACGAATCATATGCTCATATGCTGTGATTAATCACAGGTGAAATCACAGTGACTCCTTCATCTGTAGTCACGATATCGTCACGATATCGCCACAATAAAGTGGACGAGATCGTCACGGTATCGTGCAATGTAAAAACGCCCATTGGGTGACATTATTAGATAATTTAAAGAGCTTTGTCCTGTGTTCGATGCCCGCCTAACACCATTCGGATTTGTATATTTGAGAATTAAGGTTTATTTATTATCTTTCCTAATGGGCTCCTAATTTCCTAAGGGGCTCGTGGTCTAGTGGTAACCTACAATGTTAACACATTGCAAAGGTTAAGCAACATCGAGTCAGGCCGGTTTTAGGATGGGCCATTCATTGAGACCTCTCCGTGCCTCGGAGAGCACGTAAAGCCGTCGTTCCCGATTGTCATAGAAACATCTATGGCAATCGTTAGGGGTAGTTGGAGCCCTAAATCAAAAATCCGACCGGTCTAACTACAGAACTTCGATATCGCCCATGAGTTGTGGAGGTCAGATGGCAGACGCTTCACGAAAAATATCGCAGTTCAGTCGAATCGCAGTTAGACTTTAAAAGCTGACCCCAACCGCGATGGGAAATAGGCTCGATGGATGTAGTTATCGTTCCTTCCTTCGTCCTTGCTGTTACCCAATTATGCCTAAGTACCTACTGCTGCTAGGTTATCTCGGCCGTCCACGGTAAATCAAATCAAATCAAAATATCTTTCACAAAGTAACACAAGTTTTTTTTTTTTTTTTTACTAATAAAGTACCGTAGTACTTTATTTAGATTACAATCTAGCCAAATAGACTAATAAGTAAATACATTTCACCTAATTTACTACGTCAACATAACACTAAGCATGCGTCCATTAACACTTACTCAGTTTTTTATTAAGGCGAAGACACTTTGTTCATGTGTTCTTTGTGCGCAGCACTTCTCACTACATTTATTTATTTGTCACTAAAAACACTACACTAACTCGAACGGTTTCGTTCGTTTCAGTCTGCTTACTATATTAGTGAAATCAAGAAGCTGGATTGCCTCAACATTCACATGGTTATGAAGTCTGTTTTCGTGAGCTTCTGCATATTTTTGTATGACTCGATCAACGTCGTCCATGTCTAGGTCTCTGTGTAGATCGCAGTTGCGAATGTACCAAGGTGCATTAACTATATCCCTGAGCACTATATTTTGGAATCGTTGGATGATTTGACGATTGCTCTTACTGGTACAGCCCCAAAGCTGGATACCATAAGTCCATACTGGCATTAATACCTGTTTGTATAATAAGACTTTGTTGTGTACTGATAGGGGAGAGTGTCTTTCAAGCAGCCAGTACATTTTCTGGTAGCGTATTTTCAATTCTGTTCTTTTTTTCTTGACGTGGGCTTTCCAGCGCAGCTTAGCGTCAAGTGTCATACCCAGATATTTAGCTGTATTTGCGTATGGGACTTGCTGGCCATTAATATATACAGGAAAATATTGTGCTCTTTTATTTGTGAAGTCAACGTGAATTGACTTGCTTTCATTTAGCTTAATCCTCCATTTTTTAGTCCAGTTAAGAACTTGATTAACTGCTATTTGGACTTTTTCTACAGCCTCTTCATGATTATTACCTATCGCCATAATAGCCGTATCATCGGCGAAAGTGGCAATAGGATGATTTTCGCTAACTGGGATATCACTGGTGTAGAGTAGGTACAGGATAGGTCCTAATACGCTTCCCTGTGGTACCCCAGCTTTGATAGGCCTTATTTCTGAGAAGGCGTCTTCGTGTCGAATGCGAAATGCTCTGTTGGTTATGTATGACTCGAGAATGTCTGCTAACTGCCTCGGTAACATAAGATTTAGTTTGTGTATGAGGCCGTCGTGCCATACTTTATCGAAAGCTTGTTCTACATCAAGGAAAATGGTAGAACACACTTTCTTGTCTTCTAACGCTGTTTCGATTATATTAGATATCCTGTGTACCTGGTCAATAGTTGAATGTGATTCTCTAAAGCCAAACTGATGATCGGGTATAAGATTATTATTTTCTATAACTGGTTTGAGTCTTTTTAATAATAGTTTCTCAAATAGTTTTGCTATTGTTGGTAATAGTGAAATTGGTCTATATTAAGTTGATTCCTGTGGCGGTTTGCCAGGTTTTGCTATCATGATTATTTCAGCTACTTTCCACAGATAAGGTACATACTTTAATCGAAAAGCAGCATTTATAAGAGTGGTTAGTTTTACAATCGCTTTACGATTTAGATTCCGTAGGATTTCACCTGTTATTAGATCATAACCAGGCGATTTTCTCGAGTTCATACAGCAGCTAATCGTATTTAATACTTCTTTTGGTGTGACGAGCTTTATTTCTGAGTTGTCGTTTTGTAAATTGGGTTGGGTATTCATAATTTCAACGGAGTTTGATGATTCCACGTTGGGCTGAAATATGAACTCTAGGTATTGAGCAAACCTATCAGCTTTTTGTTGGTTACTAATAGCCCATTTCCCATTTTCTTCTCTTATAGGAGTAAAGATTGTTTAGCAGCTAAATCAAAATATATAAGTGATAAAATTCTCAATAGTGCAGACAAAGTTAAATCTACTTGGAAAATTATAAACGCGGAAAGAGGTCAACAAAAATTAAATGATAATCATTTTAAACTTAATATAAATGGTAAAATAACTACATCAGACTTCGAGGTCGCTAACGAATTTGAAAATTTTTTCGCCCGAATTCCTGTAGATTTGACAAAAACCCTAGGCTCTTCAACCCCCATTGCAGAATCTTTGTTAAAAGCAAACGTTCCTTGTTGTAACGTTATATTTAAATTCAGTAAAGTTAACATAAACACTATCTTAAAAACTTTTAAATCTTTAAATATCAAGAAAACAGCTGACCTCTGGGGCATCTCTGTGTATTTAGTAAATTCTTTTATTGAAATGGTTGCTCCTGAACTAGTATTAATATTTAATAATTGTGTTGATAGTGGTGTGTTCCCTGATTTAATGAAATCTAGTAAATTAATTCCCCTGTTTAAATAGGGTAGTACTTCAGATCCGTCCAATTTCCGTCCCATTTCTGTACTACCTACATTTAGTAAAATTTTTGAAAAAATTATGCTTAATCAAATGCAAAATCACTTTAACGTTAATAAACTATTACATACAAAACAATTCGGTTTCACTCGTGGTCGGTCCACCACTGATGCCGGAATTAAATTATTAGAGTGTATATACAGGGCCTGGGATGAGTCATATGATGCTTATGGTGTATTCTGCGACTTATCTAAGGCCTTCGATTGCGTTCAGCACCAGACTTTAATTAAGAAACTTGATCATTACGGAATCCGGGGGACGGCCTTGAATTTCGTCAATTCTTACTTAAGTGATAGGGTCCAGAAAGTAGTGATCAATGGTAAACAGTCACCTGGTTCTCCTGTAGCAATGGGGGTACCGCAGGGTTCAATTTTGGGACCTTTTCTTTTTCTAGTATATATTAATGATCTCCCTCACCTCATAAGAGACGACCACGAGGTAGTTTTGTTTGCTGATGACACTTCTTTAATATTTAAAGTTAAACGTGGACAGCGCGAACTTGACGATGTAAACATTGCCCTCTCTAGGATAGTCCACTGGTTTTGTGCTAATAATTTATTATTAAATGAAAATAAAACTAAATGTGTAAGATTCACCTTACCTAATGTAAGACTTGTTAAAACCAGTGTTAAGGTTAGGGATGATATAATAGAATTGGTCGATGACACTGTCTTTCTGGGCATAACGTTAGACTCCAAATTGCAATGGGGGCCTCATATCGGGAAAATTTCGGCCAGGCTTAGTTCAGCAGCCTATGCTGTCAAAAAGATCCGACAACTTACAGACATTAAAACGGCGCGTCTTGTCTACTTCAGCTACTTCCACAGTATCATGACATATGGCATTCTACTGTGGGGTAACGCTGCCGATATTGAATGCATCTTTGTGTTGCAGAAGAGGGCTATCCGGACTATCTATGGAATGGGGTCTCGGGAGTCATTAAGAGATAAGTTTAAGCATATTAACATCCTTACAGTGTATTCACAGTATATTTATGAAATTTTATTGTATACCCACAAGAACAAAAGTAAATTTGTGAAAAATAGTGATAATCATAATCTAAACTTAAGAAATAAGGATAAACTGGCTGTTCCTAAATTTAGGCTTCATAAAGTGAGTAATTCTTTTGCGGGGAACTTTATTCGAATGTACAATACATTGCCAACCGAAATAGCAAATTTATCTGTCAATAAATTTAAAAAACTAATAAAAAGTAAATTGTGCCATAAAGCTTATTATAGTATTAATGATTTCTTAGATGACAAGGCGGCCTGGTTGTAACAACGTAACGAATTGCTCCTTTCTAAATAACTCTGTATTAGATTTAAGATGAAATATTTTGAAAAAAGCCGAGCTGAGTTTCTTGAGGGCTCTTCTCAGTCTCGTAGCATTTTGGAACCCTCGGTAGAGTCACACCAACTTCTGACGAATCTAAATAATTTTCTGAAAATTTCAAAGAAAAAAAAAAAAAATTGTGTAATGGGTATTTTAATGTTCTTTGTCACTTTCCATAATGAGTGATCTGACTTACAGTCAGTGGTTAACTGACGTAGATAGCTATTATTTAACGAGTTATTATAGCTTATAATTTCTCTTTTGAGAAGTTTAGTCATGTTGTTAAGCTCAGTTTTATCTTGAGGATTTCTGGTCAAGTGCCATCTTCTCCGCTGTCTTCGTTTAATCATAATTAGATTTAAGATATATTCAGGGTAAACAGTTCTAGTTATGATTTTTGGTTTGTCAGGAGTGTTTTTCCAAGCTGCCTGTTGTATATTTACGATAAATTTAATTACTTCTAGGTCTAATTGTTCAGCGGTTTTAAGTTGAACTCTTAGTTCTATACTACTGTCTAGGTCTAGTCTAAAACTATCCCAATTTGTATATTTATTGACTAATATCGGTTGTGTTTCATTAAATAGTAAACGTCTACTTAATGTAAGTAATATAGTGGAATGGTCCGAGTTCATGTCATGGCCCTCTTCTATAATAAAATCACCCCTAGATATATTTTTACAGATGAAGAAATCAATCAGGTCTCGAATCCTATCAGCGTCTGTGGGCCAGTAGTCTGTGGTTTCCCTGTAGATACAGCTTCACAATTTAACTCCTGTATGGCTTTGTATATTTCTCGGCCTTTGGTACTAATAAGTCTGGAACCCCAGTGCTTGTGCTTAGCGTTGAAATCACCGCCCACAATAAATCTTTGCCCGTGTTGACTTAGAAAGCTTATATATTCTTCTTTTTGAATTGAGTGTTTTGGAGGAGAATACAATGCAACTATCGTGAGAGGGTAAAGGTTACACCTAACTCGTACTGACACTGCTTGTATTTCTGGATGTTCATGTTTAGTTTCTTCGTGATGAGAGATATTTTCTTTTATTATTACTGCACTGCCACCATGAGCACAATTGCTAGGATGTAATGCATGGTAAACTTTATATCCTTTAAATGTTATATGACATTGTCTGGTGAAGTGAGTTTCTGATATTAGACATATGTCTATATTTTCGATATTTAGGACTACTTGAATTTCTTGTTGGTGTTTAAGTAGTCCATTAGCATTCCATAACATGATTTTAAGTGTATTATTCATGTTTTATTTAGTTAGTTTAGGTACCAATGGACGTCTTGGCTCCATTTTCTAGTCCAGTTTCTAGTAGTTTTTGCAGTCGCCCATCGAAAGATGATATTATTTTAATAATTTCATCCAACTTTTGTGATAAATTAATTTGTGGTTGGATTATATTATTATTTACGTTACTAGTCTGATGTGATTTAGCAGTAGCTTGAGCATAAGTGACTCCTTCACTTCAGTCACGTGCTGGTTGTCTTTTTGGGACAACTCGCTGCTGAGTCGACACTGTTGCATTTTTGATGCTTTTATTTTTTAGGTTTTGCATTTCTTTGGCTACTATGCATCCCCTGTAGTTAGCAGGGTGTGCTTCACCACAGTGCACACATTTTGGCTTTTCATCTGCAGGTTTTTTGCAGTTTCGAGTGAGGTGTTTGCCTGTACACTTCACGCATCGCGGTTCTTTAGAGCAATATTTATACGTGTGGCCATACGCCTGACATCTTTTACACTGTGGAACAAGTGTAGATGTCTTGATAGGCTGCACTTCAACTTTACATCCTAGTATAGACTTTATACCGTAGATCTTGCTGATGTCCTTGAACGAGCTTGCAGCTTTTCCTTTAGTCCTACCTAATTCCTTCCCCTTTTACTCCTAAAACCTCGGCCCTATAACGTCAGCGAGCTGCTACGGCCGAGTGAAATTCAAATTGCGCGCCAAGTGTCCGAATGGGTGACGCGCGCGCCCCTCCGAGAAGAAAAGAAAACAACTTCTTCGAAGCGAGCCACGATCTTACGCGCTCCGCGAAATAAATTCAATTAAATCAATTTTCATCTTAATCTTTAAACCTAATCGATAATCGTGTGTGCAACGAACATTTTAACCATTAACAGCAACAGAACAGTGTATGTCTAGCAGTTTGTCTAGTGGAACCGGTGCACGGGCCGGGGTAAGTACCTACCATTACCTTTTCCTGTGTATACTCGCTGCGAGCTCAAGGGTGTAAACTACTGTTCAAAACCTATCTAAAAGCATTTTTTGTGGTGTCTATCCAAAAGTGGTCCATTCGAGCGGATTATAAGTTTATTCTAATCATAAGTAGGTAGTCTTATTCGACCGAATTATAATTTTTATTGTATTACTTAACCTATATTCCGTACATTTCATACTAACATTTCATACCAGTATTATCGCTACATATCACACTAAAAATTACCTAAATTAGTAGTAGGTACCTAAATTTCTAGATTGTTCTGCCTACGTAGGGCAATCATTCCATACCTACCTACGTCTTTCATTTCAAACGAAAGCGGAGCGGCAACGTCGCGAGTGCGAGTACGCCGCGCTGGTCGCTCGTGTCTCAGCTGTTTAGTGAAAACTACGTGTTGGTGGATATTTGGTTGGTTATTAGTCTATATAGTATATCTGCGTATTACCTAGGTATAAATAGAAACACAGAACGAAAAATAGAACACACATACACAGAAACTTTACAAATAATAGGTACTAGGTACCTATACTTACATCTAACATACAATACCTAAGTAGGTACTTACTATCTGTAATACCTACTTATAATGGAGTTGCAAGCGCAATTAGTTCTTCTTTCAAAAAGAAAAGAATTTATATTTCGCGACATTCAAATCTTATATAATTTGTCTCAAGAAATAAACTCGGATCCATCGAAGTTGAGTACGTTTACCAGCCGGTTCAAGCGTATTAATGCTTTGAGGGACGAGTATGTCAATGTGGTAAATGACATGAATACAACTGAGTTGTCGATCAATCCAAAGGCAGCCATTAATTTCCAGTTAATACAATCTTTTGATGAATTGTACTATGCTGTCATGGCCGTGGGTGAAACAATTTTGATACCTAAGTATACTACGCAGGTCATCCAACCCGAGTGTTCAGAAAAACCAAGTTCACAGGTCAAATTACCAAGACTTGAATTACAAAAGTTCGATGGTAACATTGAGAACTGGCAAACATTTTATGACACGTTTTTAGCCTTAGTACATACTAATGAAAAGATTAGTAACATTGAAAAGTTTCATTACCTACTGTCCTGTCTGTCGGGGGCTGCACTATCTATCGCGAAGGGCGTAACGCTTACGTCCGACAACTATGAGGTCGTATTTGACACGTTGATCAAACGTTTTGAAAATAAGCGTATATTAGCTACGAACTACTTAGAAAAAATCTGTGGCTTAGCTCCGTTACATACAAGTAACTGTTCCGAGCTACGACACCTTACCAGTTTATTACAGGAGTCTGTGAATGCCCTAAAGTCAGTAGATGTGGGTCATCTAGAACAGTTTATTTTGTTCACTTAGCCGAGAAAGGTTTAGATACGGATACTAGAAAGACATTTGAAACACAAAATACAAACGAAATTCCTACGATTAATGAATTGTTGACATTCCTGCATAACTATGTAAAAATACTGGAAGTAAGTGGCTAGCGTAACTCATTCGGTGGCGATCAACAGCGCCCCAAATTTATTCCTAAGTTACCCCAAAATAAAAATAGAAATTATAATAAGAATTTTAAATCTTCAACATTGCCTATTGATACAGAGACGTACTCACAACCAGGGCCGCACTCAGATGATGACTCACGGTCACAGTTGGAAGTTAGTCACTACCCGTACTTAAATTCAAGTGTGGTTCCGTATTCGGATCCTGAACCTTATTTAGACCCAGAAGCGGAGCCTAACCTGGATCGCAATCTGGGGCAGACAGGGATGTATTTAGCAGCTGTACCAACAAATAAATTTCCTGATTGCGTTTGTTGTGGATTTTCCCACCACGCTATTTATAAGTGCCCTCTGTTTCATTCTTACAATTTGGAAGATAAATTAAAAGTAATAAAAACTAAAAAGCTGTGTAGCAATTGCCTACGTACGAATCATGAGACCTATAACTGCGTGTCAAAGTCAACCTGCTCAAAGTGTCAGGCACGTCATCATAGTCTTATTCACAACCCAGACTCAAATGCTGCTTGTCCTACCATGTCGGCGGCTGTATTGGAGGGGGTCAGCAGACCTGTAGTATCAATGAACTCCAGCAGTACTAGCGTGAACGTGGGAGGCAGTCTCACTCGTGTGCTGTTGGGAACGTGTGTTGTACGAGTTCGTACTGCTGGTGGCTACAGTTACGTGCGCGCTCTTATTGACAGTGGAGCGCAGGATTGCTTCATGACATCTGCCTGCGTACAGCGGCTCGGCTTATCGTTACGTCACTGTAATATCACCGTGTCTGGTATTGGTCAAAATACAACCAACCAAGTAAAAGGAATTACTTCGTGTATTATTCAACCGCGTGACTCGGATGGACCTCGTTTTGAAGTTTGTCCTATCGTGATGAATACTATCACTAACAAAATGCCGTGCGCGGAAGTCCCGACAGCCGTTCGTGATTCTTATAAACATTTAGTACTGGCAGATGCTAACTTTGACAAACCTCATGAGATTGATTTTCTTATTGGAGCCGAGCTGTTTCCGGATATTTATGACGGACAGAGACTTAGCTTTGGCTCAGGTCTTCCTGCAGCTCTTCACAGCATCTTCGGTTGGGTTATCACCGGAAAATTGGATGTGGATCTTCCGCTCTCAGCTGATACCTCCAGTCTGTTGGTATCTACTCAAGACTTGGATAACGCCGTGAGAAGGTTTTGGGAGGTTGAAGAGCCACCGGCTGTGAAGCTGACCAACCCTGAAGATGAGGAATGTGAACAACTTAATTCAAAATATACGACACGAAATCCAGATGGAAGGTACGTGGTACCGATCTTACTAAAAGAACATCTTGAGTCACTTGGAGATTCTCATCACATTGCTCGCTCGCGGTTACAAAACATGGAGAAGCGTCTTCAGCGCCATTCTGCTCTTAAGGACGATTATGTCGCCTTCATGAGAGAATACGCTGACTTAGAACATATGCGCGTTATTACACCAGCAGAGCAACGTGCAAATTTAATTCCACACCACTGTGTTGTGCGCCCTGAAAGTTCCACTACAAAATTACGCGTCGTATTCGACGGCAGTGCAGCTACATCTAGCGGCCTATCCCTCAACAACATTGTGCACACGGGTCCGAAGCTACAGAACGATATCGTGGACATCATCACCAAGTTCCGGCTTCCTAATATTGTCTTTACAGCCGATATTTCTAAAATGTATAGAAATATAGATCTGCGTCCACAGGATCGAAGATATCAACACATCTTGTGGCGTGACCGTCCTACGGACTCCATCTGCGAATATGAACTGAATACTGTGACTTACGGCGTCACCAGCTCCCCCTATCTGGCAATTCGTACCTTACTTCAGCTCGTTGCGGATCACGGAGATCAATGGCCTCAAGCAGCTGAGGCTGTTTTACAGGATACGTTCATGGACGACATTACGGGCGGTGAGTCAACAGTTGAAAAGGCCTTACAACTCAAGAACGACTTAGTTTCTCTTCTAGGTTGTGGTCAATTTGAGTTGCGGAAGTGGTGCAGCAACTCACCCGCTCTTCTTGCTGATTTACCCGTCGAACATTGTCAAGTACCAAAAACCTTTTGCGACGACACAAATCAGTGCACTTTAAAAATTCTTGGCATCCAGTGGGATCCTGTGAATGATAGCTTCACCTATTCATTTGCGAAACTGAGTATTGGAACTACCAAGAGATCTATTTTGTCGAATATTGCTCGTATCTATGACCCACTGGGGTGGCTGGCACCTACGGTTCTGGTAGCCAAATTAATAATGCAGGACTTGTGGCGAAATCACTTAAATTGGGACGATCCAGTCCCTAAAACAATTGCTAATCGCTGGATGGAGTTTGTTGAATCCTTACAGGATCTTCGGCTGATTAAAATCACTCGGCAAGTTGTACCTTCAAATTTGAGCTGATTGGGTTTTGTGATGGTTCTTCACTGGCCTATGGATGCTGCGTTTACTTACGTTCAGTAGGCCCTACTCGTATAACCGTTAGACTGCTGATCTCTAAAACCAGAGTGGCACCTCTAAAATCCCTTACCATCAATCGATTGGAGCTTTGTGGCGCACTTTTGCTTGCACGCACCTTACATCACATGAAACTGCTACTGCAGGCTAAGTTGTCCATAGCAAGAGTACTGGCGTTTACAGATAGCAGTACAGTTCTCGCGTGGTTAAAAACACCTCCATTCAAGCTGAAAACCTTCGTGTCTCATCGAGTGAATGAAATCGCATTCAAGAATTGGAATCATGTATCTACTCATGAAAACCCTGCTGACTTTTGTAGTCGTGGTCTCACGTGCAGTCAGCTTATATCATCAGAGCTTTGGTGGTCTGGACCGAAGTGGTTATCACGTGAGGCTTCTTTGTGGTCCGTATCTGTAGAAACATTCCTATTGGGACCCATACCGGAGCTTAAGGCTGCCATGACAGCAGCCTCTGCCCTTAACAACGAATCTCAGCCCAACATAGACTTCATTGCTGATTTACTGAAAAATCGATCGTCATTAGATCACATACAGCGAGTGCTGGCATGGTGTCTGAGATTCATATCCAATTGCAGACAAGGCAAGAGAGTAATGACTTCTGGACTTACATCCGGCGAACTCAGTGCCTCCTTGTCAAAAATTATAAAACATGAACAGACGATATTTCTTGCTGACGAGATTGCTTGAGTTCTTATTCTTAGACGTGTTTAAAAACTGCTGTCTCATATATATTGTTGTTTACCTTACTATCAGGTCTCGTATATAGCCATACATCGGTATTTATGTAAGTATAATGATATGGTATTTATTGTGTATATAGTTATATATAGGTACTATGTATTTGTATGTACTTATTGTGTATGTTTGTATGTATTTGTGTGTAATGGTAAACAGAATATCTATCTAATTCTACCTTGTTTCTTCTATTTACTATGTATTATACTAAGTAGTATTTTTGTGCCAAAAATCTATTTATGTCGTTCATTTACACCAATGTCTAACCCCTTTTTTCTTAAATTCTTTTCTTTCTATCTTTCCATCCAAAGGTTGCCTGTAAGATATTACTGTTTAGTGATAAGGCCGCCATTTGTACATATTCAATATGTATTGTTTTTATTATGTTATTTTTTGTATTGGTGTACAATAAAGTTTATTGTATTGTATTGTATTGTATTGCCTCAGTCCAACTTAACAAGTCGTGTCGTCGGGAAATTCAAAAACTTTGTCCTATCCTGGATGAATCAGGACAACTGCGAGTGGGGGGGCGTTTGAAAAACGCCGATTTACCGTCGTCTGCCAAGAACCCAATCTTGTTGCCAAAAAATTCCATTCTTTCTAGTCTTCTCATTGATCTTGGGTGCAAAGGGGCTCTACCAACATCTTAAGGGCCCCAGCGACCTCACCTGCTAGTGGCGCACCTGCTGATAAACAGACGAGACTCGTTAATTTACGGTACCTATGGAGTGGCTTCGGCCCCTACGTGGGTACCAGGTGGTACAACAGTGTTGGTCCGGGGGGGTACCACCGTGCAGCTGTGCTAAAGCCCCCCAAGTAACCCAGCCCAGGCTGGGTTGCGTTAGGGGTTCAGCAGCTGCACCGCCGGGCCCGGGGCGATGTATGGTGCAGCAGGCATGGGACCAGTGGGGGCGAAACGGAGTCTAGTGTGGGTGGTGTGGGTCGATTCGCCGGCCAGGGAGACCCTTAGCAACGGCGTTGCCGCGGCCGCCCGCAACACAGTCATGGGGCCCGCCTGGGGCCAACCACCCCAGGAGGCTGCCCCACATGTTGCGCATAATCCTGATGTGGGATCGCCGCTCCGGGTGGTAACCGGTGTGGGGTCCTTTCATCAGGGGGGTTTGGGAGCCCTTCCGTCCGGCGAGTCGGCTCCGACCTAACCACACGGTTCTAGACAAAGCTAGCCCCTGCGCTTTGTCACTTACTGCTGCACCAAATGTCGCCCTGTCTTCACGCTTCTTTTTCAAAATCTACAATGGCAGTGCAACAAAAAAGAAATAAACGTTACACAGCGGCCCTAGGAAACCCCACAAGTTCACATTTCGAGGTGGAGTTCACTAACGTCTGTGGACCCCATGCGAACCTCGATACCGTCCACCACCACCTTGAGACGGCACGGCCCGCTGTGATGTTCCTCACGGAGACACAAATACGCCGCCCTGACGACACGTCTTACCTGTGTTACCCCGGCTATGTCATCGAGGAACAATTTCGAGACAAAGCCGGGGTGTGCGTGTTCGTTAGGGCGGATGTTTGCTGCCGCCGGTTGCGCTGCCTAGAGAACCCCTCCAATTCCGTCCTTTGGCTGCACGTAGACCATGGCTCTATGAGCCAGATCTACGTGTGCGTCTACCGATCCCACACAGGGGATTCTGAGACAACAAAGCTCTTCCAGTACCTCAGCGAGACGGCTGATGAAGCGCAGGTGCGGTTCCCGAACGCTGACCTAGTATTTCTGGGGGACTTCAATGGCCGTCACATTGAATGGCTGGGGTCCCTCAAGACTGATCATGCGGGTAGAGCCGCCCATGCGTTCGCTCTCTCCCACGGTCTGACCCAGATGGTATGCGGGATCACCCGGATACCAGACAGGTCAGATCACGCGCCCGCTCTGCTGGATCTACTGCTGACGAGTCGCCCAGCCCAGTACAGTGTTTCGCTAGGAGCCCCACTGGGTAGTTCCGACCACTGTGTTGTTCACGCTGGCATGAAGGTGTCACCTCCTGCACGTCCTGTACAAACGTCACGACGACTATAGCACTACTCGTCAGCGGATTGGGACGGTCTACGTGATTATTATGCGTCCGTCCCCTGGAGCCAGCGCTGCTTTGTAGGAAAGGCTCCTTCGGATAGTGCTTCTGCTATTGCTGGCGAGATCAGTTTAGGGATGGATTATTACATCCCTTTCACTGATGTCGCCAGTATCCGCAGAGCCCGTCCCTGGTTCGGGCGAGATTGTGCCAAAGCTGTTCGACAAAAACAGTCGGCATATCGCGCCTGGATCAGGGCCCGGGCTGTGCGCGACCCAAACGTGGGCCACCTCAAAGCAGCGTACAACCGGGCCACAAAATCGAGTAAGAGGGCCTTTAAGAGAGCGGATGCCCAGCGCGTCGCGTGGCTTGGTCAGGAGCTCACTTCCCATCCCACGGGCAGCCGTGGATTCTGGCAACTGGCCAAAGCCGTGCAATCTAACTTTTGTCAGCCCTCGCTGCCACCGCTGCGTTACCCAGATGGAACACTGGCTCACAAAGCCCAAGAGAAAGCGGATATGCTCGCAGACCTCTTTGCGGCTAATTCCCGGGTCGACGACCGTGGCCTGCAGCCCCCCGCCATCGCCAACTGTGGCCACACAATGCCTGATATTGTTATCAGGCAATGTGATGTACGGGCAGTGCTGCGGTCACTCGACACGCGGAAAGCCAGTGGCCCTGACGGCATTCCGGCGGTGGTGCTACGAAAATGTGCAGCTGAGTTGTCTCCAGTATTAACGCGTCTGTACCGCCTGTCATACTCTTCAGGGCTCGTGCCGGAGGTCTGGAAGGAGGCGAACGTACAACCGATCCCCAAGAAAGGGGATCGGTCCGATCCAGGCAACTATCGACCCATAGCTTTCACCTCAGTCATTTGCAAGGTGCTTGAGCTCCTTATAAATAAGCAGCTCATGCAATTCCTAGAGGATCACTCGCTAATCAATGATCGACAATACGGCTTCAGGCCAAAGCGGGTGATTTTCTGGCATTCGTAACCCATGTCTGCGGTGGGGCTATGGAAAGGCACGGCGAGTCCTTGGCTATTAGCCTGGACATCGCCAAAGCCTTCGATAGGGTCTGGCATGCTTCGCTCCTTTCCAAGCTTCCGGCATATGGTCTACCTCCTCAACTGTGCAGCTGGATTGCCAGCTTTTTAAACGAGCGCCGAGTGCGGGTCCTCTGCGATGGCCAGGCTTCTCGCTTCTTGCAAGTGAATGCCGGGGTACCGCAGGGGTCCGTACTATCACCAACTCTCTTTCTTCTGCATATCAATGATATGCTATCCCTCGGGAACATTCATTGCTATGCAGATGACAGCACACTGCACGGGAGTTACTCGGTTCGTCCGACGGCGGGGCGATCTGAGATTGAGGAGGAGAGACGACGACTCGTGGCTGATCTCGACCGTAACCTCGACAGTATCTCTCAATGGGGTACCGAGAACCTGGTCGAGTTCAATGCCCGCAAAACACAGGCGTGTGCATTTACTGCGAAGAAATCCCCTTTCCTTCCCCTACCCTCTCTTCAGAATGCATTATTACCAATGAAGGACAACCTTGATATCCTTGGCATAGACGTTCGTCGAGAGCTCAATAATAAAAACTACATCGAAAGATGTAGTTTTTATTATTGAGCTAGCTTCGCGGAAACTAGGAATACTGAATAAGGTAAAGAGATTCTTTACACCGGACCAGAGGTGTCTGCTGTACAAGACGCAGATTAGACCCTGCGTCGAATACTGCTCTCACCTCTGGGACGGCTCCGCGAAGTATCTGCTGGACGCTCTCGACGCTATGCAGCGACGGGCTATCCGTATTATAGATTGTCCGGAGGTAACGGGAAGCCTTGAGCCGCTAGTTCAGCGCCGAACAATAGCTTCCTTGGCCGCATTCTACCGTATTTACCACGGCGAGTGTTCTGAAGAGCTCTTCAATCTGATCCCACCCTCTTCCTTCCGATCCCGAACGACTCGTGCCGGGCAGAGATGCCACCCCCACACAGTGGATAGCATGTTCGCGAGAACCGAACGTTTTAAACGTTCGTTTCTCTGCCGAACGATAGTGGCCTGGAACGCCCTGCCTGTGCACGTGTTTCCTCCCACATATAATCCTGCGTTCTTGAAGCGGAGCGTGATGACGCACATCAGTAGGTCGTCAAGTTGAGGGCCACTCTCAATAGTAATGTGTGCTGTGAGAGTGGCCCACAATCGCTAGACGTCGTCACGACTTACCACCAGGCGGGCGGCGCCAATTTGGCGAACCAATTATAAAAAAAAAAAAAAAAAAAAAAGATTATTTACATCGGTCCTATTTGCATTGTGGGCCACGTACGCTCCAGTCACTAATTTTACGCCAGTATTGGTTTTTGGGAATTCGTAATTTAATCAGGTCACGGCTGGCAAGGTGTATCCAGTGTTTTAAAGTTAAACCCATTGCGTGTAAACCAGTCATGGGAGATTTACCGTCACTTCGAGTGCAGCAAGCCCGTTGCTTTCAAAATGTCGGGATTGATTTTGCGGGACCCTTCACTCTCAAAGAGAGTCGACGAAGAAGTGCCAAGACATACAAGGCTTATGTATGTGTTATAGTCTGCCTCGCCGTCAAGGCGATTCATTTTGAGTTGGTAACGGAGCTGTCCACACAGGCTTTCATTGCTGCCCTGGATCGGATGGTTTCCTGCCGAGGGCTTTGTACGTCTATAATAACAGATTGTGGGACAAATTTCATTGGAGCTCGACGTTATTTACATGAGATTCGTCAATTTCTGCTTAACGAACAATCTGAACTACACACTGAACTTGCTCAGCGGCGAATAGAGTGGTACTTAGACCCTCCCACGGGAAGTCATTTTGGTGGGATTTTTGAAAGTGGAGTAAAATCGATGCGATTCCACTTGAGACGAGTTATTGGGTTGCAGGTGCTCACCTTTGAGGAAATGATAACAATCCTGTCAAAGATTGAGGCCGTCCTTAACTCTCGATCGCTCTGCGCGCTGTCAACGGATCCAGGTGAAGTTAATGTCTTGACACCTGGACATCTATTGATAGGGAGACCGTTGGTCTGTCTACCGGAACCCAATTGGGAGGACGTCTACCTTCCGCCTCGTGAAAGATGGCAATTATTACAAAAAACCACCCTAGCCTTTTGGCGTAACTGGCAACGAGATTATCTTCATACTCTGCAACAGCGATCTAAATGGTTTGAGGGACAAGAAAACATTAAAATTGGAGATGTTGTAATAATAATCGAACAAAATCTGCCACCCTTGGAGTGGAGGTTGGGTAGAATTGTCGAAACGCATCCCGGTCATGACGGCATAGTCCGCGTTGTGTCGGTTCTGACTTCAAGAGGTCAATGTAAAAGACCCGTAGCTAAGTTATGTCCTTTACCGCTTCAAAATTAAAATAATTTCTCGTAAAACTAAAATCCAAATCCAAAATTTATGTATATTATTTGTTATATGATATCCTTGGAAATGTATTCGGGATATTTACCATGTATTATTATTTTGTTGTCGAGTTTCCGATATTTCGGCACTATTGCGTTGGTAGTGAGAACAATGCGGACAATAGTAGTGGTGCGCGACAAAAACGAGTGAGAAGGAGGGTAGACCGATACGGTTTACCTTAAAAACTATTTCGCGATGTACTGACAGTTCCTCCGTGACCATGGCGCTTGCAATAGTGCCGAAATATCGGAAACTCGACAACAAAATAATAATACATGGTAAATATCCCGAATACATTTCCAAAGTTTATAATAATAACGACCAGGCAGTTTAAATAACTATATTGTGCACCGGTACGGGCCGGAATGTGTAAAACTAATCAAACAACTTGAACGGACGCGGAAAAAGAGTGAATGTATCAGTGAGTCACTATCCTTTTTACTGAAGTGTCGGGATGCGGATGTAATTCCGATTTGTGCGCGAATAAAACCTCGCAAAGACATTTATGGTTCCGCGAACATTCTACGTAATTGTAGTATCAAGTTATTACGTAAGTCAATTAGTAACACTAGATACCGCTTAAACAGGATCCAGTGTGAGTTGTACGATATACATCTTAAGTGCAATGCGGTGTTGTCTAGGGAAGATTTTGATAATTGTGACCGAATCACATACTTACAAGCGCAACGTTCGAGGGAAATTTGTGCTTTGAAACAAAAACGTAAGTTTGATGCCCTCCTTGCAAAGTAGAAACCATCTGTCCCCTACCACAAAAACTTACGAAGTCAACGAACGGTTATCAATCTCTCCCAAAAAGTGTTGACCAATGAAGCACTTGACGCCTTGGAGAGAGGGTTGAACTTTGCCCCCACACCTACTCGTATTCCGTATGAAAAAGTGATAGGTACGGTTGAGGAGGTGGTCAGACGCAACAAAATACCGGTAGAGGATGCAGAAGTCGTGAGACAGGAAGTGGCACTTACCTTGCGTCGGGCCAAGCCTCCACAGCCAAATATGACGGCCGCCGAGCGTTCCGCACTGCGAGAACTGAGGAACGACGACAGTATTTATGTCCTCAAGGCGGATAAAGGGAATGCTACGGTAGTTATAGACGTCACAGAATACGACGACAAAATTCGGCAACTTTTAAGTGACGATAAAACCTATAAGAAAGTCAACTATAACCCTACGGCGAGAACCAAACGAAGCACGGAAAAGTTGATAAAGGAGTGCAAACAAGAAATTGGTGACGACACAGTGATGTATCTGCTACGTCCCAGAAACATTGAACCCCCCAAATTATATGGGCTACCTAAGGTTCATAAGGCAAACGTACCATTGCGGCCTATTGTGAGCCAAATTAGCTCACCCACTTATGAACTAGCTAAACACGTAGCTAAGGTACTGCAGCCCTTGGTGGGGAGAACAACATCGTACGTCAAAGACTCCCGACATTTCATACAAATGTTGCGCCATACCACAGTGAAGGAAACGGAAGTGATGGTGAGTTTTGACGTGGAGTCATTATTTACAAATGTTCCTATAGTTGATTGTATGGAAGTAATCAAACGCAAAATCGCAGAGAAGGGCATTTCTAAGATCTATGCTGACCTTGTGCATCATTGTTTATTCACAAATTACTTTGTGTACAGTAACGAATACTACCTACAAATAGATGGAGTAGCAATGGGTAGTCCAGTGGCTCCTGTGGTGGCCAACTTATGGATGGAACATTTCGAAGAACTGGCTATCACTACTGCCCCGCAAAACAACATCAAACTTTGGAAAAGGTATGTGGACGACATCTTCTGTATCATGGAGGGTGATGAGCGTGATGTACAGGGTTATGTGGCTCATTTAGACAACATCCATAATAAAATGAGCTTCACCTATGAAATGGAAATAGAGAGGTCCATTGCTTTCCTGGACGTGAAGGTTGGTGTTCGTTCGGATGGGACTCTCAGCCACTCTGTGTATAGAAAACCGACTCACACAGACCGCTACCTACATGCAGACTCGCATCACCACCCACGCCAATTGCATTCAGTCGTGGCGTCGCTTACTGACCGTGCATATAACTTATGTGACGAGGAACATTTGGAAGCTGAACTAACACATATAAGCGGCGTCTTACAGCGCAATGGGTACAGTGGACGGATCAAGCCACCTAGATGCACGCAGAAACAGTTAAATTACAAGGTAGAAAGACACCCAGCATTCCTACCATATGTCAGAGGTGTGACTGATAAGATCGCTAACATTCTCAAGAAAATATCCGTAAGAACTATCTTCACGCCTCTGAGAAAGGTATCACAGTCCTTGCGCTCGCCCAAGGACAGTTTCCCCTTGGAGAAGCCGGGTGTGTATAAAGTCGACTGTAGCTGCGGTAGCTCCTACATTGGGCAAACTAAGCGATCGGTTGCATGCCGAATGAAGGAACATATTAGGGCGGTCAGAAATAATGAACCACAGAAGTCTGCGATTGCGGAGCATATACTTGAGGCAGGTACTGATCATTGGATAGAGTTACATAACCCACAAATACTTTCGGCAGACCGTCATTACATACCCAGGTTGGTGAGAGAAGCCATTGAAATAACAAAATATAAAAATTTCAATCGTGAAGACGGTTTTCAGTTGCCGGGTGTCTGGCGTCCAGTGGTCAGTTTATGTAAAAATAAACAACAACCTAAACAAAAACCGCGAGTGGATACCGTGAGTATTGTGTGCCGTGATCATGTTCGAGTTGGTAGTGAGAACAATGCGGACAATAGTAGTGGTGTGCGACAAAAACGAGTGAGAAGGAGGGTAGACCGATACGGTTTACCTTAAAAACTATTTCGCGATGTACTGACAGTTCCTCCGTGACCATGGCGCTTGCAATAGTGCCGAAATATCGGAAACTCGACAACAAAATAATAATACATGGTAAATATCCCGAATACATTTCCAAAGTTTATAATAATAACGACCATGGCAGTTTAAATAACTATATTATATGATATCTGTTTATTTGTCGAAACACTAAATCTTATTTCTTGAAACACTACCATTTATTCACATTTACATTGTCACGTAGCCTTGATAGGTTTCAATTCAATTACACTATCTCTAGTCTCAATTCAATTATACTTTGAAATTCTACAAGTATTTCAAGTGGGGGGGTATGAACGAGCTTGCAGCTTTTCCTTTAGTCCTACCTAATTCCTTCCCCTTTTACTCCTAAAACCTCGGCCCTATAACGTCAGCGAGCTGCTACGGCCGAGTGAAATTCAAATTACGCGCCAAGTGTCCGAATGGGTGACGCGCGCGCCCCTCCGAGAAGAAAAGAAAACTACTTCTTCGAAGCGAGCCACGAACTTACGCGCTCCGCGAAATAAATTAAATTAAATCAATTTTCATCTTAATCTTTAAACCTAATCGATAATCGTGTGTGCAACGAACATTTTAACCATTAACAGCAACAGAACAGTGTATGTCTAGCAGTTTGTCCAGTGGAAGCGGTGCACGGGCCGGGGTAAGTACCTACCATTACCTTTTCCTGTGTATCCTCGCTGCGAGCTCAAGGGTGTAAACTACTGTTCAAAACCTATCTAAAAGCATTTTTTGTGGTGTCTATCCAGTCCTCATCATTGCTAAAGGTTAGCATGAACATGTTGAGAGGCTCTTTTTTCTTCCAGCTGATTTTGTTAGCTGCGGCTACTATTTTTAAGGCCTTGTTTTGAAGGTCTCCAATAATTCTCTCCGGCTTACACGTGTAATGCAGATTTTTGACCATAACTCTTATAGGCCTTTCTTGTTTGTTTTCATAAGAGTGCCATAGATGGCCACTCGACGTTATTATGCTTCTGAGAGACTTGTAAGAGTCCTTAGTGGTAGCATTAATTTTGACACACTTACCATTCATTATCTTAGTAGTAAATGCGTCTCCTTGTGTACCGGCTGCTATGGTGTCAAAGAATGTCTGATAATCTTCAATACCATCTACTATTATAGGTGGAGGGGGTGGAACCTTCTTGATTTTAATGTTTTTGGGAGGTAATGAGTCGGCCTTTTGGGGTTCTTCCACTTGAGTAGGTGACGAGCTCATTTTCCTCTTCTTTTTACTTTTAACTCGTATCCACTCGGTTTCTTTGGCCAGTTCTTCTTCATCTGTACAGTATTCCGAGCATTGGGTGGAACTATCCATTGGTGTAACTTTGGTTTTACTGGACGTGGCTTCTCTTTCTTGAGTGAGGCTCACAATTTGTTTTTGCAGTTCAGCAATTTGAGCCTGCATATTTTCAATAATTTGCCGAAGATTAGCATTTTTTGCTTTTTCTTCACTGTAAACTTTATACAGTAAATGTTCATTTTCCGTTTACAGCTTAATTGGACTTGACGTCATTTTTGATGCTAATGGAGAGCTTCGCCTTAACAATAATAATTTACATTACCTTGCACAGTGATGAATGCGTCATCGTTGCTCAGCGATCGGCCGAAGCGCGATGTTTTGCGACGTTGACACTTTGCACTGTTATTGGAACACGTGCAACGCAACTATTCTGAACAGCTGACCAACAATGAATGAATGTTACCCAATTATGCCTAAGTACCTACTGGTGCTAGGTTATCTCGGCCGTCCACGGTAAATCAAATCAAATCAAAATATCTTTCACAAAGTAACACAAGTAACGTCAAAAAAGAAAAAGCTTCTACATTTACATTTACCGCCGATGCTAGAAGCATTTTCTTTTTTGACGTTCCACCAGCCACCACAACACCAGCTAGCGGGTGTGCCACTGTCCTTTTGATGTTTGGGAGGTCTAATTATTGCCACGTCACTTCTCATTATGTTCTGTTCCCAGGATTTTTTCATCTGATGTGTTCAGTTGATTTGAGAAAAATAAACTCCGACTTCAAATTTAAATTAAGTCTACGCATAGCGGAAAAATACAAACCTCAGGCATTCTTCGTTACGATCTGTTAGCAATTTTTCCTATAAATATAATTGTTATATTTTCTACTTTCATTTTACTTATAAAAAATGGAAGCAATTACCTACTGCAGACACGGTGATGGTAATTTTTCATCGTTTATCTTTAAATTTTAATTAGTAGGTAGGTACGTTCATTTTTGAGTTTTACGGCATTTACTTACTTTTTATGTACCTACCATTAAAAGTTAGCCAACTGTCCCGTCCCTGGAATAATTATGATGATTTATAAGTTATGCATGTTTTAGAACAGTGAGCAAATTACATTTTTTAAGCGGTAATTTTTTTATAAGTAGCCATCTTTTTTAAATATGTAATATAATATCATTCTTTTTAATGTTTTTAGGAAAAAATATAACAAATTTGGTGATTTTGCGCGATCATTTGATCATTAGCATTACAAAGCTGATTTTCAAAAGCTTATAAACAAAGCTTTCCATACATACATAACAAATACCGTAACTACGGAACATAAATAAAGTACTTAGTTAAAATGTTCTGTGACAACTACGCAGCGGAATACCTATTAAAATTGCGAGCCAGTTTTATTTGACGAGCGACTTTTATTTCTAACCTATTTAGTTCAGGCACAGCCGATTGTTAAGCCGTCGTCGACAATAACGAAATTAAAAGCGCATCCCGTGCTTCACTGAATTCCTCACTGACATAGTCTATTACGTTTAAAACGGTTTTTAAAGAGTCCGTAGTCTGAGGTTGGTCTTGCATTTTGACGACATGAGTTGGATTAGTGTGACGACGTGAGTTAGTGGTTATGATCTTCATTTTTGATTACACGAGCGTACCGCTATGTCAAGTTTACTTAATCGGCTTTCATATATTATTACGTAGCAAACTGTACAGCGAATCGCCGATATCCAAACAACAGCCTAGGTTTCACCCTCCTTACTTAGTTTAAAACAATCCAATAGAACCAGCATTACTCGTATTGAGCTGGAATATTGCCTCAGTACCAAGTTTTACTGCAGCTATCTCAGGCTTTATGCCGTATAAAATCTGGTGAGGCGACCAAAGAAAATAGCCGTGAACTAAAAGTATGACTGTTGAATAGATATTAACGCAATTGGTACGTAAATGGTAAACAGCTCTAGCTTGGTGAGTTTATTTTGTTTTGATGTTCTGTGGTTTATTAAAGCATTTACGGTTGTTTTGATTTATTTATTTCAAACAAGATTCATGAATTTAGTTCCTAGAGTTATAGTGTTGTTTATTTATGCACGACTCTGCTTCTAGATTCACAGTAATGACGCAAAAGGATCAGGTTTGATATCCGCTTCATTCCATTTTACGTTCACGACTAGGGAAGTCCAGAATTGTATACATGCTGCAAACAATTTTATTCGCACGCAAATTCAGAGGCTCGTAACATGTCCGGAACCGAGTCCCTTTAACGAGATCTCACTCCTTCCCATTCACAACGTTCACAAATTTTCGGTTCGATATGAGTTTCCATGAAATTACAGTTTCTCGATACAACTTTGTTATTTAGTGCTGTTTTGATTTTCGGTATTTACAGCTGTTTTTGAAGGTTTTCAGTGTCATATAAAGAAAATTAATATTGCTGTCTTACTCTGAATACGTATCGCAAATCAATTTTCGAAATTAAATGCTAATGTATATAATGAGGGGCTCGTGGTAACCGACAATGTTAACACATTGCAAAGGTTAAGCAACATCGACTCAGGCCGGTCTTAGGATGGGTGACCATTTCTTAAGACATTGAGACCCCTCCGTGCCTCGGAGAGCACGTTAAGCCGTCGGTCCCGGTTGTCATACTAACATCTAGCGGTTAGAGGTAGTTGGAGCCCTAAATCAAAAATCCGACCGGTCTAACTACAGAAATTCGATATCGCCCATGGGTTGTGGAGGTCAGATGGCAGTCGCTTCACGGAAAATATCGAAGTTCAGCCGAATCGCAGTTAGACTGGAAAGCCGACCCCAACAGAGTTGGGAAAAGGCTCGGTGAATGATGATGATGATATGCTATAAACTAAAATGCTATTTTCTGGCCCAAATAATAAGTATCGCCATCCAACGTGGCAACACAGCCAGCATTCTGGGAACCTTCCCAGTCGGCAATGACGCGGAGGATTTTTTAAACGATTTTTTGTAATGTAAACATTTTTAGTATATAATTATGTATATTGTAATTCTTATTGTAAAAAAATAGATTAACTTTCGAAATATTCTATAAAGTCTTCTAAATAGGGTGGATATGATAGGTCATATCCACCCTATTTAGAATACTTTATATTATACGTTCTTAAGAGTTAAGGCCCACCCAGTCTTATACAGCGATTGTATGTAAAAGTAACCATCTTGAACCATTTACCATTACCAGAATAATCCTGTCCAATGTCTGCTGTTGAGTTAGGACTAGTGCTATCATTTATATAAAAACTAGTTATAAAGTTATAAAATTAAAATGGCTCAATTTGTGCCACTTCTACATGGGGCACACTAAAAGTTTTGCACTTCTAGCTATTCGGAACTATTTGAATTTCGAATGTTATATTTTTTTAAACGTTGCAACCTTCTTAGTAATAAAAAAAAACAATTAGCGGAAAATCATTTGTCAATTGTTTTTTATCACACATCAAAGTTCTACGTATGTAACGAAAATGGAATAAGGTCAAAAAGATTTTAGAGCGATGATTTCTTTATGATTTTAAAAGTTCTCTCTCTCCGCTCGTCTTCAAAATGCTTTTGGGAAAGAAACACCTTGTTTGAGCACGTGAGGCGATGGTTTGCTGAATTTGAGACAGGTCGAGTTTCTTTACATGACGAATTTCGTGAAGGGCGGCCTTCAACTGCCGTCAACGAAAATAATGTGGCTACTGTTAAGCGGTTAATTGAAGAAAACCCGCGGATTACCTATGAGACAATTCGAGGACTATTGGGGATTGGTATGAGTCAAATCCAGAAAGTTTTACATGATGAATTGAAAGTTCGGAAACTTTGTTGTCGTTGGATCCCTCATGAACTGACAGCGGAGCAGAAGCGGGCTCGTGTGGAATGGTGCTCACAGATGCTACTGAAGTACGACCACGGACATTCTAATGCTGTTTATGACATTGTCACAGGAGAAGAAACGTGGATTTATTGTTTTGAACCCGAAAAAAAAACAGCAATCTTGTGAATGTGTGTTTGAAAATGAGAACAAGCCAACAAAAGTAAGGCAGGCGAGAAACGTTGGTAAAAAAATGATCGCGTTTTTTTCTCAGCTACGTGTCCCATCTGTACAATTCCACTTGAAGATCAAAAGAGTGTTAATGCCGAGTGGTATTCTACCATTTGTTTACCCAGGGTGTTAGAAAAAATTCGCGAAAAGCCGCGTTCTCCTACATCATGACAACGCTTCTTCACACACGGCCAACAAAACAAAGTCATTTTTAGCTTCCGAAAAAGTACAACTCGTCACCCATCCTGCGCATAGCCCCGACCTAGCACCCTGTGATTTCTGTATTTTCCCCAAAATCAAAGATTTGATGAGAGGTTTCACTTTTACCAACTCCGAAGAGGCAGTGATATAGTGAGGCGTTCAATCAGCACGTAGAAAACATGCCTTCAGATCTGTGGGCCTCCTGTTTTAAAAAATGGTTGAATCGCATGAAAAAATGTTTAAAATGTACAGGAGAATATTTTGAAAAGCAATAAACATAATATTTTGGTTTTAACATGTTGTTTTTTTAAGTTACGCAGAACTTTTAGTGTAACCTACGTATTATCTTTACAAAAGTTTTCACAAAACATAAATGGATGTACTCGTATTTTGTAGTTTACCACAAATTGTTGCCCACCTGTTTTATCGTCAGATATCAAGGTAAGATGAACAAAGCCTTCCAAATTTCTTCATGAACAAGTTCTATATAGTTTTCGAGAAATGGTAATTTCTCGAATAGTTCGAGAATCGTATATTGGTATTAATATTATATTATGTAGGTGCATGAGATCGGCACATACATAGGTGCTTAGTATTTCATGTGCAAGTCAGGTGTAGAAACTTGCGTGGAAATTTTTGTGTAGAAATTTTCTGGCCTCTAATCATATCCCGGATTGTTGTTGGCCATAAAGAATGAAGGCAATGTCTATATTTTTTTTTTAATTGTGTTAATATCTTTAGGGGCATGTTTTCCGTGCCGCTTTACTGATTATGTGTTATTTAAGTAATCTAATTACATATCAAACAGGCCAACAAATTAATTGGAAATAGTAGGTAGGTAAATGAGGAAAGTCCTCATAGTAATTAAAGTAGGTATATGAATCATCTATAAAATCTGTAACATTTTATAAAAAGAGTTAAACTATACATAGTATCTACACCGACACAATTTCAATTAGGACTTGGCTTTGTACAATAACCGACTATTGGAAACGTATTAGTTCACATAATTTAAGTTTCAAATGTATATTTGTATCGAACTGACCTTAAATTGTATCTGGCACCACAATAGGCGAGCATATTGGTCTCGGTGAGGGTTATTCAGTGGAAACGTAGTCGATAAAATGAAATATCAGCCTTTCAACTTGGGTGGAAATTGCGTCTCTAGTACTTTATGATGTGGTTTATCAAAGTTTAAATTAAGGTTGTTCTCGCTATGTTTGGACTGTCGTCAGCGTAAATCATAATTATTGGAAATGTAGGTATCTCACGTGTTTGAAGTTGGGGTAAACCGACAGAGCCGTTTGGTAGCACTTCATCCGCGAGGACAGCATGAGGTAGGCATTGCAGCAGCCTCTAGGTAGACTCTAGACGATATTATTTCGACAGTACCTACTAATGATTCGACTAGCGATTAAATTAGAGGTTAGGGATTATAGAGTGGTCGTGTGTTTTTGTGGCCAAGTTCTTTTCTATCTGGCTTTACCTAAGCCCTGTGAATCTTTCAGCAAAGACAACTGTAAAGGCAATAATCTTGACGTTCATAAGTGTTACTTTGTTACCTACGAGTACCTACATTAATTAAACTATTATGGTTTTTCTTATCCACGTAAGTTATGGTACGTAGAGGAGAAGGCGTAAGAAAGTGGGAAAATGAATACGCGAGAGGAAGGAAAACTGGGCATCCGAAGTTAGGAATGCAATTAATTCATAATAATATTTTTATATTCGAGTCGGGCCATTCTTGCTAGGTAAAGCAAGGCTCTGCCGCAACTCACTTACCCTTTTATTAGTATAAATATGGCAATAATTAAATTAAAAAAGCATTTATGATTCTTAAGTTATATCTCTTATATTCACTTGCTTGCAAATTGCTGCAAAATCTTGTTAGAAAATCGTACTGGGAAAAGAAAGTCTCTTTTACCAATATAATATGAATGATATTAATCAATTCTGTGCAATGAATGAAGATCAACCTTCAAAGCTTTTAACTTTGTTTTACATTAATGAATATTATTCCTCATTTGATTCTAGTGAACATTTTTTCTCAATATAAGTCTTCTTATTAGGGTTCCGTAGTACAAGTCTCTCAATAGTTTCGTCATGTCCGTCCGTCTGTCCGTCCATCCGCAGCTATTATCCCAAACAGTTTGTGCTAGAAAAATTAAACTTGGCATGAATATGCGTTGAAGGAAAACTATATTGAATTAGATAACTTTGTTAGTTTAGGAGTTACAGAGGCCCCCCGAAGAGGTCACACATGTGGCCAAAGTCCGCCGGGCGGTACTGGAATTACCTTCTGGTGTGTATCTACCTGAGTCGCCAGCAGTAATGGACATGGGAGCGGCCGCGGTCTTAAAGGAGTTACAGAGGCTATTATGGGTGACTACGGAACCCCATACACTTGAACATCGTTATAAGCTACAGGGAGTATGAAAAATCGAAATCATCCAAAATTAGAATTTTACTGTCTCCGACATTAATTTTTTGCTGTCTGTCGGTACGGTAAAACGGCACATGCGATTTTGATCATTCTTTTTGCACATTGTCCTGCTTAAGTAGAATAGATGCAAGGAGAACTTTTTGTGACTGGAAGTGTACCGAAACTACCCTTCGGAAACAGGAGTCTGAACGGCAGAAAGCTGTTCTCTGCCTTACTACTTAAAGGATAAATAAGAATATTAACATTTTTGGAAATCACACCGTATTTAGTATACGTGTATACGAGTAAGGTTATATGTTGAATTTATATCGTATCTTCGACGACAATTCAAATGTCCAGTAGAATAATTTATATCTTTGGGGATTCTTTGGTCTGAGTAACTGAGTAACTAACTATATATACGGGCAATAACTTGGAAAATGTGTCTTATAAAATGTAATAAACCCAAAACCAAAATTCATACAATTGTCATATTTTAAAATTCTGGAAATTGTGGAAAACTAGTAAAAATAATTATTCATAAACTTCAAAGAGTAGGTTGTAGGTTGTTGATGCAATGCAAAATGAATTTAAGTATTTTTGTACATTTTTAGGAAAAGTTTTACTAGGTGTAACTGTTCAAAGAGAACTAATAAGTACTCAGCCGTGCATCGCGAAGCCAATATTTTGTTTTACAAATTCTCCTAAGTCATTATTGATAAGGTGATGCGGCATGGACTTGGGTTGGATGATATTAATAAATATGCTAATATTCTCAGTTGGGTCGTTGGATTTTCATATTCTCTGTATCGTGAAAAAGATGATAGAACCTACTATGAATTATGTTTTTTACTTGGGTCACTACCACTTTTAAATATCTATTATACCTCTTTTTGCAAGGTTGAATTTATCTGGATAATTACTTTTAACTTTGAGCTTAGCTACAAGTGCTAACGGGCCTAGTCATCCTGCTTGGCGTCATCTGAACGCCGTGCATCTTCTGGCATATGGACGAGGCTATGACGAGACTAGGCAAACACATCCCAATTATGTTACATATAGAACAGAAAAGGAAGGAACAGAAACTGCTTTCCAATAACCCGCAAATTTGATACCAATTCTCTTATGCTTATCATAAATTGGTAAAATAAATTGAACTAAATGTTGGTAATCTTATACCTATATAGTTAATTGTAAAACTATATACATACATTACATACTTACTTTAAGAATGTTCTTTTAATATTGTATATTTTTTCATTTTCATATTGTTTATTTATGATATGGTAAAGTCTAAATCTTATCTACATTTTTTTAAGTAGGTACGGTGTTTTTTTAGTGTAACGGTAAATATTCACATGGCTCACATTCAAATTTACAATCTTCAATACGTCTAAGTATTTCGTTGCCAACGTTGAAAATATTTATTTCAAGATCGAAATATGTGCGAAGCTTTCGCTCAAGCCATTCAACAAATACAATAATTATCAGTAAGAATAATTAATAAACCTAATTTGATGTTACCATCCTAAAAGTCCTTATAGGTTAGTATAGAATCTATATTCAGCCATTTTATTATTTCAGCACATATTTATAGGTTGTTTGTTTTAATTTTTCGCATTTGTTGTTCGAGGCATTTTCTGTACAAATACACTGATACATATACTAAACTAGGTATGCAATTCATTCTGCTGTTGCAATAATTGGGCTGAGTTTGTCGATCCGGGTCGAACTCCTAAACGACTGGACCGATCTTTATGAATTCACATATATGCACTCACGGTGATGGTCACTATGACCGTGCCAAATTTCAAAAAGATCGGTCCAGTCGTTTAGGAGGAGTTCGATCACGAACGAAATACACGAGTCGCCTAAGAAAGAGCTTCGTAAACTCAGCTCAATAATTCCTGTGAAAAATAAACATGAATAATACGGGAATGGTTTAGAAATGGTAGCGATATTTTGTTACATATTATTATGTAATAAAATACCGCGTTTTTACAATAAAAATAATATTCAAAACACAAACAACGTGCGGCGTACTAACCCTGAGATTGGGCGTTTTCACATTGCACGATAACGACACACGATATCGTGACGGTATCGTAAGTAACAGCAGTAACTAAGGTAAGAATGTAAATTATCGTGACGATATCGTGCAATGTGAAAATGCCCATTGTCCACTGGCAGCGGGCGTGTGTGTAGCCACGGCGACAGCGTATACGACGACCGCGTTGGTCTATGGTGTAGCGGTACCAGTCTCGCCTTGTACGCGTACACATGCTAAAAAATTTAGACATTTGATTTAATCTGTTCTTCCTAATCTGTGCGTAAACTGCGGTATTGACATTGTTATTGGGTGTTTCGGAATTGTTTACAGACCCTCCTGCCAGGTGATTCGGCACTTGTCTTTTAGATTATGCGAGTCATCATGTAGGGCCTTTCAACTCAGTTGAGTTGTGTGAGTACAGTTGTACTGAAGACATTGATACTAAATTGAGATTGAAAACATATCAGTTATTAGTACTTTATAACAGAATTTGAAAATAAATATTTTCCTGCAAACCCTGAGGCAATAATTGGCATTTTATCTTGATATCGTTTTTGCATTTAGATCGAAAGGTACCCACATATTTCAGGTAAGGTGAGAATAAACGCACTTGAAGCTTTTCTTCTTATAAATGGAAGTAAGCCTTGGGAAAATGCGGTGGAGACTGGTTTTATTTTTATCCTTATATTTAGTCACTGGCTGATGCCCGCAGTTGCATCCACATAGAATAGATAAAACAAAGGCATAAGACAAAAAAATAGCAAAAAAGAAAGATAACGATAACTACAATAGGTACCTATAATATACCTAATATAGATATAAGTGCGAAAACTAATTCCAGTTTCTAAAAGAATAAGGCTTAAATGCAAGTGAGGACACTATTAAGATAAAGAGGATGAAGTTTAAAGTACAAGAAAGTTTCATAAAGAGCCAACTCAGTAGCTCCTTACGTTTAATGCTACTAGGTATAACTTAAATGAGCATCAGGAATGAAATAAATAACATTAATAACATCAGTAACACTAAGTTTTAACGGGACAAAGTCGCCTGAGTTCAACTGTTCGTAGTTGGAAAAAAACTTCATTTCGATTTAAATGTCTCTAGAGTATTTAGCTCGAGACCGAGAAACTCGTTAGCCTTGAGTTAGAGTATCACATTCACAAATAACAAAGAAAAAGTTTATTTTTTTAGATTCTGATATAAGTTTTATTACTCTCGTTTAATATTGTGATTGAAATTTTATTTATATTTGTCGCACATTGTTTCTAAAAACATATTAAGAGTACCAAAGGCTAAGGAGCGTAAGGACTTCAAATCTCGAATCATTAAAAGATTGAATACTTTTTTTTAATGACTTTGGTGTAGTATTATGAACTTAAAAAATCTGTGAAGGGAGAAACGCGTTACCATATGTACAACTATCATTATTATAATAATATACTTGTTCTATTTTATGATTTAATAAAATCACTTCAATTCTTGGATGCTATGACTGATTCAGCTAGTGTCTTGGATACTGCAGTGCTGTATCGAGGATCTCGGGTAGTGCATTGACTTCATCTTGCATTATTTTTTTTTGTGAAATTCTAATTAATATTGTGAAGTGGTGTAACGGTATAGCTCTTCTTAGTCTGTCGAATAGAGTACGTAAGTATTTGGCAGTTACGCGGATTTCAATTTCAGATAACTTTAGCAGTGTATTTCCACCAAGATATAAAGAAAACTGTCAGACAAAAAAAGCTTTTGAAGTTATTAGACACGAAATATAAGTGAGTAGAATATTTAGTTGGATAGATATTGATTTGGAAACGGAAAACGACAAATTTGGTAGCACAAGAGTACCTCCCGGGAATTGAGTAAACACGTCGAGTTAGCGCATGTCCTTTTCTAGAAGCATTAGAGGTAATTTTCCTGCATCAGTTACTTCGGTGGAGCTGAAGCAAGAAACATACAACTTGAAATATACGTACGAGTATAAGTAAATACAACATCTAAATTCGATTAAGCGAGGAAGATACGATACTTACCTAATAAAGAGAGATCCACCCCTTCGGTCCATTCACTTAGCACTTAGTCGAGTGCACTTCATTACTTTATTTCTCGCTTGCGATTTTTGTATGAAAGTGGTATTTCCATCAACTTAAGCTGAAATGCATCTAAAGTAGCTCCGATATTGATGGCATAATGATTGAAGTTTTAATTTATTTTAGTTTGGCGTGAACCATTCTGGACACCGTAATATTATTTATATATTTATTCGGTGGGTAATTTACGATTAAAGTGAGGAAATCTGTTGGAGTACCAGTTTACAAAAGTCTCCTTAAGGTGAAGTCCTAGTCTCGAACCAAGGACAACAAGTAAGATGAGCGCGATAGTTACACAAATTGTTTATTGCACACTCCAAATATTTTATTCCGAAATAAGACCAACTTAATCCAATGTCACAAGCTTCACAAATTAAACGATCTTATAAGATAAGTATGAATAAATTTGTAAGTATAGTATTTTGTAGGTGTTTACTTTGAGAAAGTCAAAGGCAATTTCTTGTTATTACGTAATTCTGTCATCACAAAAAGAAATAAAGCTTGTAACTCGGAAAATACGAGCAAACACGCCCAATTAGATGCAAAATTTACGAGTAGATGTCGGCATTCGCATATGACGCTCAGTCATCTCGTAAAGTTAATTGAGCGTAACTAATTATAATTTATCTAAAGTTATACCTAACTAGATGAATATACGTATCCCAGTAAAATTTATTATATCATAGAGTTTTAATTAACAATAGGAATACTTTATCGTTTACAACAATTTGTACCAGACCGTCATTTTTGAGATCAGTGGCCAGTTACTTCTCTATTAAAAAGTTGAATGTAATCAATAAAAGCTAACAGCTCCTACAACCCGTACACAAACATAAAAAGATTGAGTCACAAATAGCTACTCTAAAGTCAACATTATTTTGTGCAATGTCAATATTATTTGAGATTCGGTCGTTTGTAGAAAAAGAACGGCTCCAAATGAACTCGTTGCGTCCAATTGGTTAGCATATTTTAATAACGTTTGGCGTCGAGCCACCGTCGACACTACCCTTTAATGTTTTCCTGTTTGCTCCGAACATGCCTACTTAAATAAAATGTTTTGTCGATTAATTCAAAAACTTCTCTTACGGTAAGTATAAAATTTTCAACAATATTTCTAACCATAATTTATGCATTTAGGTTCGCATTTTGCAGAATAGTTGAAAAAAAGATTTAATATTGCCGCAGTTTTACACAAAATCTCCTCCAGTGTTGTCCTTTATAGAAAAAAGGGTTTGCGTCATAATCTATATTTTATTCAGGGGTCTAGAAAGAAATCATATAATGAAATGCTTGATAACAGTGTTAACGAACTAATTCCTTATAAACTAGAGTGACTGACCCACAGTTTGTTTCTTTAAAGGCAATTCTAGTATATTTTTATTTAACCTGATCTTCTTTCGATCTTTTGCATGATCACAACTTCTCTCTGCCCATAAACGACTTCTTCAATAAAAAAATACAAGTTTAAATAATGTTTTGACTGTTGGAGCAGTTGCTGTAACCATCAAAACTTTTTTATTTACTTTTACGACCGTTAAAAAAGTTCATTGATTCTTTACGAGGTAGAATTTTTTAAGACAGTTTGCATAATAGGTTCATTACAGGTGCATCATATTTTTCCCTAACCCATCGATCTCTTCTAAGCTTCCAATATGAGTGGTGGACAATGTTTACAATTAATTTACTATCGCAAGCTGACTGCCTAACTACCGTAATAATATTATATCATTTTATGAAACGAAGTAAATAAAATTTATTGATACACTAACTCAAATCAGTACGTACTTAATCTTCGTATTGAAATACGAAGATGAAGAGCGAATAAGCAAAATTTCCAAGTAACCAAATCACTGAAGTAGCAAAATATCAAACTTAAACGGTAATTTACTTGAGAATCACAATGTGAAATTACCTTTTCATTTTGAAATGAGACCTATGCGAACTCTGTTAGCAGTAGAACGTTTACACACTACACAAAGGTGCTTGACACCGGCCAAGACTTTATAATAGAGATTTTATAATACGGGTTTATATAATGGAAGAAGAAGGGAAGAATTCTTTTGATGCTAAATATTCCTGCGGACCTTGTGCTTCAAACCAATAGTTTTAGAAGAAAACTGTTATGTAGTTTAGATGTTTGATTCTTATAGACACAATTAATTTCCCATTATCAGTGAAATATCCTCGATTATTGAGGGTCTTTGGAATGCCAACATTGATTGTAAACCACGCCAAACCCACGAGTCAGCTATTTTGCTGATTCTTTAATAAATCATTTAGCATTGTAATTGCAGCTCGTGACTAGTTTTCAAGTCTACATGTTGTCGCATTTCATCATTTTATACATAGTTAGGTTTAGGACAGATTGTTTATTAATTTCAAATATATAATTTAACATCCATACAGTATTTTAATAGGATGTGATCCCGTTAGTCTTTCTGGGAAATTTATGAAAAATTGCTTCCTTGAACCAAGTGTTTGATATATTCCTGACATAAATTTGAATTAATGAACATATAAATATTATTATTTCCAATATCCAATTTCAGTACGTGTTATCCAGATCCGATTCCGGATAAAGTGCGTAAACGTACTTTATAAAAATGGTACATTTAGTGAATTTATAATATTTTTATAATTACTATCTTATAATGCAGTACAACAACCTCAAAAAGTAAATGTAAACGAACAAGCTATCTGCTTTAAAATGTATTTTTTGCTACACTGAACTTCATAAACCAAACAAATTTACGAGTGCTAACTGTGCTTATTACGCCAACATTTTTCAGGTATAAACAAGAATTTAATTTGGTCAATAGCATTTTACGTTTGTTGCTCCAACTGCTAGGGTGAGTGGTGAGTATGAGGGTGTTCTTAAAAAAATGTTATGACGTCATCGTTACTAATCTTAAGGGATACAGATCACATGCAGTCCACCCGGGGATATCGGCCTATCAGGTCTTGAATTTGCAGCCAACTTCAACTTTATCAACTCTGGAAGTCGATATCCGCAGGCGGACTGTAGACGATTTGTTATAAAGTAAAGGGACCCTTTACTTCCTACGAGTATGCAAGAATGTTTATTTAAATTTCCAACAGACTATAATCACTAGATGTGACTAACATTTGGCTTCAATACAGAAAATTGTCTATTTATGTGCTATTTTTAATTAAAATCTGATCTATAGTCGTTGCTTGACTACTTAATATCCTTCTCGAAACATTCTTGCACGTGCACGTACGGTGAAAAGTCCAAAACGATTAGTATAAGGTTTTTATGTACCTGTATTAGGTTGTGTGTGTGGTTTTTTATATTATACAACCTCTTTTTTTGTTTCGCGAAACCGCGGCCGCTCCCATGTCCATTGCTGCGGGCGTCTCTGGTGACACTAGAAGGGTATTTCTAGTGGCGCCCGGCAGACTTTGGCCACCTGTGTGGCTTCTTCGGGGGTTTGGTCGGAATGAAAATTCCGCGTCGGTGAGTGAATCTGGTTGCGTGCTGTGGGGAAAAGGCCCCGCAGCACGCAACCCTTCTAGCCTGCTTCTGTAAGGACGGCGGCTCGCTGTCCCGCAGTCCTCAGGCTCCGATCATGGAGGTCGATGGTCCTCGGTGTAGACGAGTCTGCGGCCCCCTGGCCGCTGACTGCGAAACTCAGCGGGGAGGGTACGCTGCCTCTCCCTCTCGGCCGTCTCCTTCGCGAGCATGACTTGCTCACAGAAGGACACGGCCGCGTTCCATTTACTCGCGCTGGAGACCATGGCTTGGTCTTGGTCATAGCCATGGTCTCAAGCGAGAGGATATCCGCGCTCAGACCCACTACGAGGTCCCGGCGCTGACTTGCCAACGCTGAGCACTCCACCAACGTGTTGAGTGCGGTGTCGTCGTGGGCACAATCTCTGTATCTACTCTATGTGTACAAAACAATTCTATATTCGAATCTCTTTCATAAGGACTGTAAAAATATTTGTATTTTAGTAGGAACCCCTGCTATCAATCCGGTACGATAATCCTCCTAAGCGCCGTTTAATTTGTATTCAATAAATCTTTAACCATGATCATATCGAACGCCACCATTTCATTTCTCGCTTTTAATGAAATATTTGATCAACAATTATTCAAACCAATATTTTTCACAGACCAATGTTTTTCTTTCGACCGTGTTTTATTTAACCTACATTATACTTACGTTTTATCGTTGTACTTGTTATGTTAATATATTCACCATCATATTTTCCTCTTTTCGGTTAAAACTGGATTCATGCATAAAGTTGCGTCTCCCGTGGGATAAACCCCAGATTCCGTTTCTAAATTGGATCGGATATTTCTTAAAGGAGCGATACATCTCCGTATTTCTCGATATATGCTATAAGTGTTACTAGTTATCCCAGCGAACTTTGTATCGCCTCAAATATAAAAAACTTTTCATTCAAACAAATGTATGTATTATTAATTATAATTGAAAAACGCGACAGACGGACAGACAAATTGTCGTATTAAATATATAGATAGGCAACGCTAACCGCGTATAGGTAGGTATATCGACTCGTACACAACTGTCAATAACCGCAACAGTCCCTATGTATACTCGTTTGTACACAAACCGTGAATTTTCTCTGATTGCTGCTATATTTTGGGTATGAAACAAATAGGAACAAACAAAATTATTGTATCAAACATGAAATGTAGGTATTGAATTGTATAATGTATATTTCTTTAATATTCGTATGGTGCTATTCTATTTTAATTGCTTCTTATACAGACACAGACATTGTTCGGCATCGAGACAGCAAAATAAGAATTATACTGACCCCTTAACTACAGTCATCGTGATAGTAGATAGCACATATGAGAAAGGACGGATGAGGAGGAGAATGATATATATGTAACGCCATATTGTCACCAGCATGGTGGAATTTTAACATAGCGCGATCAAGCGCAACCTAATCCCGCCCTCTTCTTTTAGATCCCATACAACACGTGCCGGGTAGGGATGCCACCCGTATACTGTAGATAGAATCTTCGCCAGAATTGAGCGGTTCTAGAGATCTATAGAACGATCGAGACCTGGAACGCCCTGCCCGCGAACTTATTCCCACAGGGTTCTTCAAGCGGAGCGTGAAGAGGCACATCACTAGGTCGCCAAGTTGAGGGCCACTCTTCATAGTACATATTGCGTACTATAAGAGTCGCCCACTATCGCCTCACGTCGTAACGGCTATTCATCAGGCGGGCAGCGTCAGTTAGGCGATTTGATATAAAAAATATACGTATACTTACTAATATTTATGATAATAATTGAGTTAACATAATAATATACTGAAAAACAATTGGAGCGTTTTGTTACAAGCATGTACAGTTTTAAGAGGCATGAAGCTCCTATTTAAAATGTTTTAGGTACTTACTCGTATAACTTGACCTATTTCATCATTGTTATTTTAATTGATTAAATGTTTCATTAGCTGACATTAGGTATATACATATTTTATACAGCCGCATTGCAACTAATCACCATTAATCTAACTTATTGTTGAAGCTTAGTAATTGGATTTTCAAGTTAACGTGACATAAGAATTATCTAACAGTAAAACTTGTGTGTGTAATGTACCTCTGCCTACCCCTTTGAGGATATAGGCGTGATTGTATGATGATTAGGTTTTTAAACCTTTTAGACTTCTTACTATACTGACGTAAGAGAAGTCTTATAGTCCGGTCCTGTCCGTCTGTCCGCACTTTTCAACTCGAGAAGTACAAGTGCTAGAAAGTTATGATTTGGCACATACAATTTTGGTACAGAATAAACGCCATAGCAAAAAAAAAAAAAAAATTAAAATGTATGATTATATTTATTATTATATTTTTTAACATGTGATATCACAATAGTAAGAAGTCGTCTTATTATGCCTTCACTGCGATAGTGAAGGGCGCCTTGCTTGTTTACTAGTAATTTTATCTTGTTAGCTGTTTTCAAAACGATTCTTATACAACCTAAACACGCAATTTTCCACTAAAACAACGTCATTATACCTACAAGAATAGGATCAGAAGGAAACCTAAGATCAACTTTATTGCTATGTTCACATTCTGTTATGTGAAATTATTGTCACTGTTATTTTAAAATCTTCGTGTGTTTCGTTTAGGCTAATGGATAAATATGCTACAAGCAATGAATATTCAACCTACTTATTTTTGAAGTTTAAAACGGAAAAGTGTAAAACCTCACAATTTATATTGCAAAATAATTAATACTAAATTAAAGACGAAAATTAATTAATGTTTTGTAAATATGCAATTTCTAATCTCACAACAGACATTGTCGATTGTTATATTCGTAGCATTTGTTTGACATGTAGGTTAGCTGTAAAGATTTGTTGTGTGTTTACTCGAGAACAAAGGAGGCGAGACCTGTATAAAATAATACCTCTGCTTCTGTAGCGTTACGTGTCCCGACTCGGCGAGTCTCTACTACTTGTCTTGTGTCTGTGTTAGATCCGGAGAAATGTGGCTTCTTTGCTACTGAATGTAAATTATTTTGGAACACATATCTCCCCTCCTTGACAATCAAGACGATGTTCTGCTACGTACAAAGGTTATTTGTTTTTTGATGCACGTACTTTAATTATAATGGAAATCTTACCACCTGTGTATTCGAAGGTATTTTCGTTAAAATTGAAGTGCTTGTTTCTAATTTTAAATTTCCAAATCAGCAACTTTCCATTAAATGCATGTAAAAGACTGAACTTGGCGAGCAACGGAAAAGGCTTTTTTTTTTTTTGCCGCTCCAACGTCCGTTGCCGGGCGTCTCTGGTTACAAGCAGAACGTATTTCCAGTGGCGCCCGGCGAACGGATAAGGCTAAGCATAAATGGGTGTATTGGGAGAAACAGGCGTAGGCAATATGTATGCGATAAAGCGATAGCTTAAAGAGCTCATAAGCTCAAAACAGGTAATATAAAGTTAAAATTTACTTTCGCAATTTTGAAAAACTTTAAACGTGGTTCGTAGCTAACAAAAGAGCATACTTTCCGCTGCAAAACTGAGTTAAAAGCTAATTACGTTATAAAAATGAGGTCCATAATATACTTTCTTTGGCAATTTTTTTGGCTTAGGATTGGCTTTGAAGAAGGTTAACCTGTAAAAGTAAGTAGGTAATTATTTTTCACAGTACCCTACAGGGCGGTTAAAAAAAATAGACGAAGCATAACCATTTAGAATACGAGTATTATTCTAGAGACTTGAATGTTATCTATCACAAAAATAATAATAACATAGTATAAAACAAAGTCGCTTCAATTCCCTATGTATACTTCTTTAAAACTACGCAACGGATTTTGATGCGGATTTCTCCAACGGATAGTGGTTCTTGAGGAAGATGTTTGTGTAAATAAATTATCAAGTGGCAAAGCGTCCGCTTGTATATTAAATTATAACTATATAAATATTATTTAGCCCTTAAATATCAAAAGTAATATTGAGAAATAAAGACGATAGATATAGAAATAGATGGGTGCGTCTCATAAGGTATAAAATCATTTGGTCTAATTTCATTTTATTATCGTTGATAAGATATAATCAACATGAGATATACCAACTGTTGATATAATTTATTTACATATAACATTTATTTATTCTAAAAGTTAATTAGTATAACGTTGTTTCATATAACGTTTATATAATCGAAAATCATTTGGTCTAACGTTTAATATTTATAAAAAATGTAATTATGGTTAACACCCCGACTCTGAGTACAAACTATCTTTAGACAATAAACGTTTGGTGAAAACAAAATGGGTAGGTTAGGTTAGGTTAAAACTGTGACCAAACTGTGATGCACGAGCCGAGCGAGCCAGCTTATAAAAATTAGTTATTTTAAAATTATATCAAGCGTTCAAATAAAATAAAATTATAGGTTCCGTTGTTATATTTATGTTGTAAATATTAGAGATTTTGTTGTTATGTCATCTATTACTTACCCGAGATAGAAACTCGTATAAATGAAGAAAATATTTGTGTATCCTATCTAAAAAGTGGTGGAAAATGTAAGCGTTGGCGGCAATCATTTGGGTCTCGGTGTCGATCTCGCTGGTTGTTAAAAGTACTATTGGATTCCAATCGTACTTTTGACGACTGGTGAAATTTGCATTGAGACTCGAATGATTGTGGCAAGCGCTTACATTTTCCAGCTTCGCGTCACGACTTTTTAGACAGGGCATATTTTGATGATGCAGGATGAAAAGAAATTAATAGAATAAAAGCGTACAAAAGGTAAAACCTAGCGAATCCCAGGAATGGCGGTTTATAATATATTTAAGCAAAGAAAATATGCCAAGACATGTGTTAGTAAATTATTGAAGCATACCAATATACCACAAATAGATACGGCGCGAATAGTAAGGTGCGTATACGCTTTACTCCTTTATTGAAAATCTCTGGAACTCAATAAGGCAAGTTTCGGAAAATTACTGACTACTTAACATGATAGTGGGTCTCCCTTGTTTAACCGAAAGGAATTTGACAAATGTTCACTTCCCAAAAAAAATTTCGCATCATTTCATTTGTCAAATTATTACTTAGCAAAAAATCTATTCACAAAAAAATCTAACGCAAACCTAATATTTGGGAAATCAAAACAATCTCTTTTTTCTATTAATGTAAGTCGTTTCTGGCACTCGCCGGCCGCTGCCGCGGCGCCGCTCGCTTCGCTCGCTCGTCTCTTGCGTAGGAGGTCACAGTATTAACCTAACCTAACCTACCCATTTTGTTTAAAGAAAAATTTGACCAAATAAAAATATGCGTACTAAAATCATTCGAAATATTGCAATGGTATTAAAAAAGGTTGCTAAAATTTGTTTGGGTAATGAAATTTTGTCAAAATCTTTTCGGCAAAACGGCAGGCACCCCATGATAGATTTTATATCCACGGAGGCTTACCACTTGGAACATTTTCAACATACATTACTATTATGTTAAATGCTAATATCAGATTAAGGTCACTGTTCTGTTTATCGACTTTAAACATCAAATGCCATCTACCTCTATAGACGAAATATTTTTTTTTCCCCCATGGGAAAGAGGCGTGACCATATGTATGTATGTTTTTTTCCCTTTAGGATGTAACTAAATCTAGCCTTAATTACAATCTAGCCTTTTAGACGAAATAATAACATCTTTTCTTTAAACACAGACTTTTAATTTTGTTTTTTTTTGAAGAGCAAGGCCAAGCTATTTAACTTATTTAACAGTTAACTGCTTTGTTGTAGTAGTTGCGGCAAAGACTGCCATGAGCATTCTTACACCGAGCTGTCGGAAACTTTGAGAGTTCTACACAATTCACCGAAGTAACTTCGCCTTACTTGGTACAAGTTTAGAAATTTTATATTCGCCCATTCGATACGTGTTTTATAGTTAGGTCAGCTGAGTGTATAAATTTACATAAATTTAGAAATGGTGAAACTTAAAAAAATATTATGCTAAAAATATGCATTCCTTTCGTAGTGAAATTTTAAAATCGAACCAAACATTTCCTGTGATTCGATGAAATAAAGAAAATTTCTTATCTGAGAGGTTATTTGGGAGGCTCATTTTTTAAATAAAAAATTTAATGAGAAATTTTCAAATCGCATTTCCAGTAATGTACCAACAGACACACATAAATATCAACGTTTTCACATGATTTGTTTTTGGGTCTTAAGTAGTATTTCTGTAGTGTTGTGCTAAATGGTTTGGATATCCTCCAAATATGCCATCTAGATAAGCTATGAGACCTTTTACTGTCATTATCGGCCAACCCTCAGCTCAAGTCTTCTACGTTTTTTATAATACTTATGAATAAATAAATAAAATTTTGGACATTCTCACACAACGTCATCTATCCCAAACTAAGCTATAATCTATGGGATCTAGACAACTGATAAACATACTTCTTCTTCTTCTCGTGTCGATGGGCAACACTAGGGTGATTATATTGTCTTGGCCCAGTGCTCTGCGATGCGAAGCGCATTTGGCCTCACCTCGTACAGGTCATCTAAAGTGCACGACTCTGGGCAACCCGGACACGACATCATGTGGCTGATGGTTTGTGGTGATAAGCCACATTCACACTGGTTCTCTTTAGTGTCAATGTAACCCCATTTGGACATATTATCTTTAGACCTGCCAACCTGGGTTCGCATTCTATTAAGAGCTTTCCAGGTGGGCCAGGGTTTGTGTCCGGGGGGTAGTTTATCTGCCGGCGGGATGAAAGTAGGTATTGAGAAACTGTCTTGCCATAGGTTCACTCTTGCCTTAGAAGGGTCCGTGCTATTGATAGCAGCAGTGTTGAGAAAGCTGCGCCGGATTTTCAACCTTTTGGTCGCTGGGCTTTGGCCATATAGTGGATGTCTCGGATCCCTGTCTGGATCTTTCAATTGCAGTGGCGACCTCTCTACGCACAGCAGGGGGAGCAATACCAGCCAAAAGGTACAACATCCTAGTTGGTGTCGGCTTTAGACAGCCAGTGATATTCCTGCACGTCTCGTTTAGCGCCGTATCCACTTTTTTGGCATGAGCTGACCGATGCCAAACTGGGCCTGCGTACTCACCCGCCGAAAAGCACAACATACATACATATAAACATACTTATATATTTCTAAATACATACATAATATATATAGAAAACACCCAAACTCCGAAACAAACATTTGGGGATCACTAAAATAGTATTTGATTCGACCCGGGAATCGAACCCGAGACTCCGGAGTCGAAAGCCGACACACTACCAACCACGCCACCGAAGCAGTTAAATATTTCCAGAAATTATGATCAGAAAAAAATCTGACGCCTAAGGCGAAAACGTAAAAACTAGTAATTTGCATAACCTAGGATATCACTTATGTCTATTTTGGGTTTTTTTATGACTGTCGGTATACTCGGTATGTTTTTAGTAGAGGATTGTGCCCATAATTGTTGATATGTAAACACTCTGGAATCCAATTAAAATGATATGTATAATTTATAATTCTTATGTATAGTGGAAAATAAGAAGGGGCTCGTGGTCTAGTCGTAACCGCCAATGTAAACACATTGCAGCGGTTAAGCAACATGGACTCAGGCCGGTCTTAGGATGGGTGACCCTTTCTTAAGACATTGAGAGCTCTCCGAGCCTCGGAGAGCACATTAAGCCGTTCGGTCCCGGTTGTCATAAAAACATCTATGCCAGTCGTTAGGGGTAGTTGGAGCCCTACGTCAAAAATCCGACCGGTGTGTAACTACAGGAACTTTGATATGGTTCATGGGTTGTTCCGAATCGCAGTTAGACTGGAAAGCCGACCCCAACTGCGTTGGGAAAAGGCTCGGTGGATGATGTTTAATGGAAAATATTGACTGTAATTAATTGAGATTGTATTTCCTATTGTTGTATCTACTTTGTGACGAATTTACAACAACCCAAGCAATTTATATGGGTCTTCAAGGCCTGAAATAAATGATTTATTATTGTTATTATTAAATAAAAGGAACGGTATCCAAAGAGATAAGTAATTCAATTGAATATTCTTTTTACTAGTATTCTGTGCTCTTAACAGCAACTTGACAATGTATAAAAGGTTTTGAACAGCTAATTACGGATTTTAAATAGCATAAAAAACTTCATGTGTATGTGTTTTTTCTACGTTTCCTTTTTATTTATTATATATTATAAAGGTTACAAAAAAAAATTGTATGATACGATGCAACAAAAACTCCTTCCACCTGTTTTACTGATGAATAATCAATATCATAGAAGTCGAAGCTGTTATAAGCTATAGTTTATTGACAGATTTCCATACCAGCTGTTAATTTCAAACACACAAATAACCTATTCAAAGTTCATCTGGCTGCACTATGTAAGTTCGTCTAGTTCTGTAAGTTTAATTAGAATTCCCGCACGTCAAGCTCCTGTGGAGATGGGATCACCGCCAGATTGCAACATGTTTTTACGTGTATCATTTCGACTTCGGGTATAATAATTTTACTAATATATTATTATATAATGAAGTGGGTATAAAATAATGGGGTGGGTGTGTAAAGGGGTCCCATCAAGATCTTAGGATCCCATGTCAACCTTACCTGTAAGCACCTGCCGATCAACTGACGAGGCCCTGACAATCATAAAAGTTAGCGGCCATAGACTCACCACTCATTACGTGAGACCAACACAGTTATAGGCAATATAAGGCGTATAATATGCCTATGTCTACCTATAGGAGAAACAGGCGTGCTGGGAAGTATTCTGACAGTGACTACGTCACTGACTGAATACTTCCCAGAGGGTGATCTTATATCTACTATACTAATCATATAAACGACGTTGGTTGTGATAGTCCATCAAATTTTAATATGCCATACAAACGCTTTCTTATTGTTAGCGAGGTATAAGCGAAACCAATTTAGTAAAAAATGGTAGTTTGGAGGTAAAACCCCTTGTATAATTTATGATTTCATCATAGGTATAAGAGCTTAATCTGGGCGCAACTAAAATTGGTTAGCAAAAATTATACCGCCATTCAATGAAAACTGAGCAGTGTTCTGGATCCAATCACCACACATCCACCGAGCCTTATCCCAACGCAGTTGGGGTCGGCTTTCTAATCTAACTGCGATTCGGCTGAATTTTGATATTTTCCGTGAAGCGACTGCCATCTCACCCCCACAACCCATGGGCGATATCGAAGTTCTGTAATTAGACCAGTCGGATTTTTGATTAGGGCTCCAACTACCTCTAACCGCTGCCATAGATGTTTGTATGACAAACGGAACCGATGGCTTAATGTGCTCTCCGAGGCATGGAAGGGTCTCAATGTCTTAATAAATGGTCACTCATCCTAAGACCGGTCTGAGTCGATGTTGTCTAACCTTTGCAATATGTTAACATTGTCGGTTACCACTAGACCACGAGCCCACGAGATCCGATCACCACATGAACCCAATAAAAAACTAAAGCTGCCTTTATTGTTGCGGAATCAATTATTATTTCAGGGTATTAATACAACTCTATACCAAGATTTATCAGAACCAGTCCGTTATTCCCTGATGCCTGATCAAACAAACTTTCCAATTTTATACTACTAGTCCATTGAAATGTTACAATTTAAGGACCGAATATTGCATTTTTTAGAGGACGCAATTTTATTTTTGGGACATGTGTGGGGGTCAATAGAAGCTTAACCTCGAGTTTGTGGGGTAGCCACCCTTTTCCCCCGGCCGCCATCTTGGAAAAAGGGGTGAAAACACTTTTTTCGCGATATCTTGGAAACTATGCGTTTTACAAAATTTGTGAAGTCATAATCTTGTAGTCAGCAAACAGTCTTGCATCATGCGCGTTACAGTGCGGACGTGTTAAGGCTACGGCACAAGTTATTGTTTACGTATTGTGTGGCGCTCGCTACACCGCCCTATATTCACTATGAGCGCAAATCTCATAGCGAATGAGCTGCTGGCATTCCTGCAGTACCAGCTGGATGAAGTCAGCGTCATACAGATCTGTACTTCAAACTGCATGGAAGAGGAGATTTGCAGTGCCAAAGAGCTGCTGTACGCGTCACTGAACATAAATGACCGAATGCCGTCTCGCCGGAGAGATGAAAAAGGAGCCCGGAGCCTTCAGGACATCATCAGCGTGCTGAAGGTGACCGACCCCGATGACGTGCCCACTTTCGTGGCTAACAGGTTGGGGCGACTACCCCCGGTCACGTTTGACCACGTCGACGTCACCAGACTCCTAAAAGACATAGTGTCTCTTAAGGAAAGTCTGGCCGATGTAATGCTCAAGTTTGAAGCCTCACAATCCACCATCACCGACCTACGTAACGAGGTAACAGAGTTACGGGATGGCACATCGGTATCGAGGTCAAGCGAGGCTTCAAACAATATCAACAAACATGAAGCATTAGTACGTTCACCGGCGACGACTAATTCAGCGAAATCTGAAACTTCGTCGCTGGCAGTTGCATCGTCGCGCAGTGACCCTATTGTCCCCGCGCGCCCCGCCACGATCCCCGCTGCGCAGGCACGTGTCACGTTGACGTCACTTCCACGAGTTAGCTATGCGGCTGCCGCGAGTTTGCCCGCCGCTAAACATCTGGATTCGGATGCTGATGGATTTCTTAGAGTCCAGAAGAATCGCAGGACTCAACCCTGCCGAAGCAAGTGTGGTACTGCACCCACAGGGCATAACTTCCTGTTGAGACCTGCTGTACCCACCACGCTGCTGTATGTCTCGCGCCTGCATCACTCCACAAAGACCAATGACATCGTGGAGTACATCACAGCCAAGACCAAGTACGTCGTGATGGTGGAGCCTTTGGAGTCGCGTCACAACGTGAACTTCAAGTCGTTCGTGGTGCGTGTGCCGTCGACGGCTCTGGAAACCTTCACCAAAGAAGACTTGTGGCCGAGGGGTGTGGTGTTCTAGCGGTTCCGGGGCAGGCCGAGAGACAACGCCGAACAAAAGGCGCAAAGGAACGTGTCGACATAGATTTAAGTTTTATGTACAGATAATATGTATTTTAGGTTTAGGTATTTATTATTATGGGCCTTGATGCCTAATCAATATTTATATTATTATGTATTCTCAGTTTTAAGGTATATATCTATGGGCCGTAGATTAGTTTATAAGATCTGTAACTAGTCAAGTTGCCTGAAATAAAAGTTTAAATAAAAAAAAAACAAAAATTAAATAAAAATAATAAAAAAATATTTGTAGCAAATTGTTTTGCCTACAAATATGTTTACATAACTTTTGCCTGATGCTTGATGCCATATATTGGGCGAAACCGGTCAGGATTTTAAATAATAATGAAAATTGTGGAATGTATTAGTGAGTTTATTCAGAATGTATTATTATGTCCACCAAGTGCCGACAGTCGAAAGCATAAATAATAAAGCATGAATGTTACTAGGCTTAAAAATTTTCTCACTTTATTGCTTATAACTTCTTTAATTTTTAATTTAGGGCAAAAAGTAATAGAAACATATTTGTAGGCAAAACAATTTGCTACAAATTATGACTTTCCAAATTTTTTGTAAGACGCATAGTTTCCAAGATATCGCGAAAAAAGTGTTTTCACCCCTTTTTCCAAGATGGCGGCCGGGGGACAAGGATGGAGACCCCACAAACTTGAGGTTAAGCTTCTACTGACCCCCCACGCATGTCCCAAAAATAAAATTGCGTCCTCTAAAAAATGCAAAGCTCATGTAACATTTCAATGGACTATACGTAAAGATGACGAGATTGTGGTATGAGTAAAAAATATATAGGTACTGCGTAGTTATTGAGTGTAAGGAGAATCTATGTAATTAACTCTAGTCAAAGTTTTTGTATTAAGGATTTAGTCTGTTTATTAAAGTTAAGCAAATTTTCTCTAAAAAGGTAAGAAATATACTTTTAAGAAACTTCAAGACGAGAAATGTTTGAAATGCAAACATTTCAAGTTGCCTTTGTGAATATGTGAGTAAAATATTAGCCAAGGCCCTTTACCGTGCATTTTATGTCAGATTCAGGCTCCAGTTAGCCGTCGCTTTGCATGTAGGGAGCGTATGAACAGTGAGGTGGATGTAAAATAAAATCCCAGCTATCTTTATCATTATAGCTATTTTTACAAGGTTGTCTTACTTCGCTGATTTCAAAACCAAGTGTAAGCTTCGTGTATTATGTAAATTGATTTCTTGAAGTTTTATTATATTTTTGAGTAAGAAATCTCACATAATGTAAACCATGTCACCCCGAAAAATCATAGACAGAGAAGTATGCATAGTAATCGCCAACTTTTAATGCGTTTAACTAGTAGCTTTGTAGAACTCATGCTATAGGTATTTTGACAACCACTGCTTCGGAGGTCGTGGGTTTCACAACCATGGGTTGTTAACTATGGTTTGTTCTGTGTTATTTGTTGTTATTTGTTATTTAGCTATAATATGAATGTATTTAAAGTAAACGTAAGTTTATTAGTTATCCAGATCCTATAATACAAACTATGAAAAATATTTTTTTTTGCGGTACCTACCTCCCACCACACGTAAAGTGTAAATGATTATTTTTCTCGCATCAACGCCTATCATTAGATAGGTATTTTGAAAACATTGAGGTTTGCCAGATATTTAACTTTAAAGGTCATTTTTTCTCTAAAACCTATAAAAATCTAAAAAAAATGAGGGAGGTAGTCCATGTAATGAACTTTGAAGAAAAACTATAACAGATTACGTAACTCTGTTAGTTCAGGAGTTATAGAGGCTATTATGGGTGACTAAGGAACTCTACTCTATGCGTGGACCGACACGCACTTGGCCGGTTTTTTTACTCTACTTTTCGTGATCACTCACAAAATGCAAAGCTCAGCTTAAGCCGTTTTACCTATACCAGTACCTTTTTCCTTTACCGGTTCATAAAAACAATATATCAGATTATAATCCTCTGGTCAGGATGGCTCGTCAGTATAACGATCTGGATATATAGATCTAGATAAATTTAATTCTAAAATTACAATATAATTAATATGGCTGCAAAGCGGCTCTACCAACATCGTTAGGGCCCCAGCGATCTCACCTGCTAGTGGCGCACCTGCTGATCAACGGAGGAGGCTCGTTAATCTACGGTACCTATGGAGTGGCTTCGGCCCCTACGTGGGTACCAGGTGGTACAACAGTGTTGGTTCGGGGGGGGTACCACCGTGCATCTGTGCTAAAGCCCCCCAAGTAACTCAGCCCAGGCTGGGTTGCGTTAGGGGTTCAGCAGCTGCACCGCCGGGCCCGGGGCGATGTGTGGTGCAGCAGGCATGGGACCAGTGAGGGCGAAGCGGAGTCTAGTGTGGGTGGTGTGGGTCGATTAGCCGGCCAGGGAGACCCTTAGCAACGGCGTTGCCGCGGCCGCCCGCAACACAGTCATGGGGCCCGCCTGGGACCAACCATCCCAGGAAGCTGCCCCACATGTTGCGCATAATTCTGGTGTGGGATCGCCGCTCCGGGTGGTAACCGGTGTGGGGTAACGGCCGCCTTGCATCAGGGGGGTTTGGTAGCCCTTCCGTCCGGCGGGTCGGCTCCGACCTAACCACACGGTTCTAGACGGAGCTAGCCCCCGCGCTTTATCACTTACTGCTGCACCAAATGTTGCCCTGTCTTCACGCTCCTTCTTCATATCCATAATGGCAGTGCAACATAAACGTAAACGTTTCACAGCGGCCCCAGGAAACCCCACAACTTCACTTTTCGAGGTGGAGTTCACCAACATCCGTGGACTCCATGCGAACCTCGATGCCGTCCACCATCACCTTGAGACGGCACGGCCCGCTGTGATGTTCCTCACGGAGACACAAATACGCCGCCATATGTCATCGAGGAACAATTTCGAGATAAAGCCGGGGTGTGCGTGTTCGTTAGGGCGGATGTATGCTGCCGCCGGTTTCTCTGCCTTTTGAACCCCTCCAACTCCGTCCTTTGGCTGCACGTAGACCATGGCTCTATGAGCCAGATCTACGTGTGCGTCTACCGTTACCACACAGGGGATTCTGAGACAACAAAGCTCTTCCAGTACCTCAGCGAGACGGCTGATGATGCGCAGGTGCGGTTCCCGAATGCTGACCTAGTGTTTCTGGGGGACTTCAATGGCCATTACATTGAATGGCTGGGCTCCCTCAGGACTGATCACGCGGGTAGGGCCACCCACGCGTTCGCTCTCTCCCACGGTCTGACCAAGATGGTATGCGGGATCACCCGGATACCAGACAGGTCAGATCACGCGCCCGCTCTGCTGGATCTACTGCTGACGAGTCACCCAGCCCAGTACAGTGTTTCGGTAGGAGCCCCATTGGGTAGTTCCGACCACGGTGTGGTTCACGCTGGCATGAAGGTGTCATCTCCTGCACGTGCTGTACAGATATCACGACGTTTATGGCACTACTCGTCAGCGGATTGGGACGGTCTACGCGAATATTATGCGTCCGTCTCCTGGGGCCAGCGCTGCTTTGTAGGCTCCTTCGGATAGCGCTTCTGCGATTGCTGGCGAGATCAGTTTAGGGATGGAATATTACATCCCTTTCACTGATGTCGCCAGTATCCGCAGAGCCCGTCCCTGATTCGGGCGAGATTGTGCCAAAGCTGTTCGACAAAAACTGTCGGCATATCGCGCCTGGATCAGGGCCC